>BQNB010004567.1:50072-102865 GCA_026074375.1 Tanacetum coccineum | reverse complement strand
AGACATCACACATTAAAAGGCTATGCTTTTCCATTCGCAATCGACACTTGCATGTTCAGTGAAAACGATACAATCCTAATTACGGATATGTTTCAGATGTGTTGCAAGAACGATCACAAAAATTGGCTTGCTAATGATGTGACGATAAATGTGCAATTACATGGCCACCTTCAACTTTAACACATTATTTATTTAAGAAAAGACGACATTTGATTAATTTAAATAACTTTACTAGCCAAACAATGAAAGATTATCCTTGCCAAATTTCACACCAAAAAGTATGATGTGATGTTTGATTTATTTTTACGAAAAATGATTGTTATGACTAATAAGTAGGTTTAATGATGGGATCGATCAATCTAAAAGATGATTTGTGTGAATTTGAAGAGAAAAAATAGATACAAATTAAATGATTGATGAGTGAAACATTTCTTTAGCCATTTCTTTTTTTGGTTTAGGTTGACTTTCAGAAAGTTATTAGAAAATCTTTGGGTCATATAGGTCATCAGGTATCGTTTTCTCAACCATCATTCAAAGATTACAACTACACCAACGTGGCAAATTGTATAGTCCACCTATATCCTTGTCAAAACGTATCTATTCGTCTTCATAACATCGTTAACAAAATCCACTCAGGTTGGTAAAAAATAAAGAGTTGGTCTACAACAATAATAGAAACTTTTTAGCAAAATTTAGAAACTAAACAAGCAGATTGGGCTTGTGATTTTCGTTTCATAACTAGCTACTTAGCTAGAGCCTAGAGGTGTCATAAAAGGCTAGTACTAATGATGATCTTCATGTGACCAACATCTTCGCTTTCATTCTTTTTTAAATATAACTTTATGACTAACTTAACGTAAAAAAGAGATCGAAGATATCACCAAAAATACCCTAAAAAGTTTATTTAATAAATCTACTCACATGCACAAACCTTCAACCGATCGCATATGCGGCCATCTTTTGTGTTTTCTTGAAATGAGAAGCGTCGGAGATATGAGAGGTAATGGGATGGGGCACATATGATGTTTGTCACATGGGATGAGGACACTATTGACGACCGACCATTACCACTGGTATAAGAAACTTTCAAAATTTTGAGGGGCCACAACCCTCGTCGTGCAGTCTCCACTAAGATATGTCTTTAGATGTGCAATGTTATTAACAAGCTATCATTAACGACGTACGTAGCCAGATTAGTTATGGGGAAGGCCATGGCTCACCAACAAGCTCAAAATACGTATGCCACAATTTGATCTAATAAACTAGTTGTATATTATTATTGGTTGAAATACTCTTATTTTAAGTTTGAGCATTTTAGTCATCACCGTATTATTATATTTAACATCTTTTATTTAGCAAAAAAAACAACGACGTAATTTTCTCCAAAACGTATCATCAATACGCAAAGAAAAAAAATGAGAAAATATATAAAAAAACAACATATTCAAAGAAAGAATAGAAAAGTTAAAGACATTAAGAGTTGGTAAGACCACGTGTAACGGTCGGTTCCGAACTCGGTCACCATGTTGGTCAACCATCATTTACGACGTATCCTTCCATTACACGTCTCTCCTGAAACGCGTCTAAACCACACACACAAAAAGTCGATCGGCTTGTGAAACGCCATTTAAATAAGATGTGACTCAAAAATACCAAAAATATAAAGCTTTTTAATAACGTCAAACCAAAAGAACTTCAAGTTGTTACTTTACAATTTTTATTATCAAATTTTATATATATCCAAGACTTTGATAACTTTACTATTCACAACTAATTGTATCATCAAATATGAGGTTACGATGTAATCCAAGAGATGGTTATGGCGTAAACTTTTGACTCGTTTTATGTTACGGCGTAAACATAAGTTTACGTCACCTCAGAATGTACCTCATTTTTTGTTACGGCGTAACCTTTTGGGTTACGGCGTAAACTCGGTACAGGGGAAAACACTTGGAAATCAAAACAAACATAACATATCCTAAAGACTCAATCCAAATCCTGATCTGCATTTAACTAATTTCCTTGGCGACATCCTTCGCCAAATTTCCATATCTTGACTTTCATTAGACAACAAAATCATGAACCATTACTAAACGTTCCTTGACCGTTATACATACATATCCCTTCGAACATTACTTGACAAACAAACTAGACACTAACATTGAAACCACACATGACATATATGATCGTTTAACTATTTTGTTTTGATCCAAAATGAAATTGACCCATATAACATACAAGAAATTTACCAAAACGACAATAGACACGTGGGGCTTCAACTTCAATACTCTTTGATCAAAAGAGGGTCTTCTACTTACCGAATCCAAAATGCTTAACCAAATCATGCCATAACTAGTTCTTCTCTTTACCCTTATCTACGCCACTCGAACCTACAAAACATTTGGAAACTCATACGTAAGCAAAACGCTTAGTAAGTATATGACATAAACACCATTTACTAAGTTACGACTAGTGATTATCTAGCCGTAACTCATTCAAGGAATACATTCACACAAATTACATACCTTTCACAAGCATAAATAATTATGCTAACATTACATTACTAGCATTGGATCCAAGCTACATACATTCACAAATTCCTTGAACAAAAATAATCATAACATAATAAAATTCACATTATGATCACATTAACATGTTTAGTCAATATACTTACCTTAATTATGCCACTAAACTCCTACTTGAATTCACTGCTTGATCCTCCTTTGCTTTCTATGAGGAAATTAACCCTAATAACAACTAATTAGTATTCTAGGATCATAAATTAGCTACTTTTAACCATCATACCCAAAATCAATACATAAACCCTAATTTTTAAAATTGGGAATTTTACTTACTTGGTATAGAGAGTGCAATTAAGGGTTCTTAGTGGCTTATACTTCTTTTCTTCTTGTTCAATTTCACCAATTTGATCAATTTCCAAATTTTCCTCTTTCTCCTTTCTTGTTTGAGTCGACACAGAACACACACACCTGTACTTTGATAATTCTAGAAATGCCAGGTGTTTCATCTCATTAATATTTATTAATTTAGGTTTGCCTAATTGGCAACTCTAGTCCTTCATGTCTCATTCTTCATGTTTTGAGCCTTCTTCTTTAATTCACTTGCCACTTATTTGATTATGACTTATAACTTTACCATTTTACTTACTAATACATTCTAAATGATTAATTACTATTATTCGTACTATAAAATAATACCTTGTCGGGCAATGGGTGTTACAATTCTCCACCCCTTAAATAAGATTTCGTCCCCGAAATCTACTCTTGAAATAGATGAGGATATCTAATCCTCATTTTCTCTTCCGGTTCCCACCTAATGCTTGTCCCCTTTCGATGCTTCCATTCAACTTTCACTAACGAGATTATCTTGTTGCGAAGTTGTCTTGATTTCCTTCCTAAAATTGTTATCGGTTCTTCTCGGGAGGTTAATTCCGGATCTATCTCTACATCATCCAAGGTGATCACACTTGACTCTTCCGCTAAGCACTTTCTTAGATATGACACATGAAAGGTATTGTGAATACCCCTTATTTCTTCGGGTAATTCTAAGAGATATGCTACTTCTCCTACTCACTTCAAAATTTTAAACGATCCTATAAATCTAAGACTAAGTTTTCCTTTGTTCTTGAATCGTAACACACCCTTATCGGATGAAACCTTCTACACCAAACGAAATCTCCTACGTAAACTAATGGTCTTCTCCTATTATTGGCATAGCTCTTTCATCTATCTTGTGCCGCCTTTAATCTTTCACGGATAGTTTCTATCTTCTCGGTTGTTGCTAAAACCGCATCCATGCTTGCTAACTCTCTACTTCCTACTTCATCCCAACATACCGGCGTCCTACATCTTCTTCCATAAATCATTTCATATTGTGGCATCTTTATACTTGCGTGATAGCTATTGTTATAGGCAAATTCCACCAAAGGTAGATGATCGTCCTAATTACCTCCGAAGTCGATTACGCAAGCTCGTAACATGTCCTCTAACGTTTGGATCGTTCGTTCACTTTGTCCTTCTGTTTGAGGATGAAATATCGTGCTCATATGCAACTTCGTAGCTAGCTCTTCTTGAAAATCTTGCCAAAAATTAAAAGTAAATCGTCCATCTCTATCCGAAACGATAGAAACGGGTACTCTATGACGCGCTATGAACTCGTTGACATAGATTTTAGCCAACTTATGAACGGGCATATTGTAACCCCCCCATTTTTGACATATAGCAGCGGAAAGCCTAATCTAGGCGATATTACTTCATTGGTCAATCAATCAGATATGATCGTAATTATCAGTAATGTTAGCCAACAGAAAACAATCTCACCTTCATTGATGTCTGTATTTGGTCTGAATTAGATTCTAGTATGAGAGACTAAGTGTCTAAAATTTATCATACTATTGGAAGTTGTCTAGAATCACGCAGATGCGCATCACAGATTACCCCACATTTTTTTAACCCCACATTCACACTAATATACCCCCCCAACCACACCCCAAACCACAACCAAGTCACCACCATTCTCTCTAGACCTATCTACTACAGAGCGCCTTGAAACCACATCGAGACTCCAACGTCTGCCTAGACCATCTCCTCTCTCTAAGCGCCGTGCCATCAGTGCCACTCGGCTGCTCATTTACCTAAGATAAACATGCTAATAAAAGTGTCAAACACAAAGGTTGAGTGAAATTCATAGGTTTTAAGTTATAATAGTTAAGTACAAGTTTAATAGTGGGTTACGTTATTATACACCCATTAAGTGTAATATTTGCAATGAGTTACAATTATTATGGATAACAGTATTATCATTAGGAAAAATAGTATTATCTTGGAAACATGTATTATTGCCTAAGCTCATGAATATCAAATTTATACTTAATAGAACCGAGAGCCTCTATCCAAAGACATATTAGGATGCTACTACCAAAGGTACTGGGAGCTAGTCCCCATAAGAGATATAGGAGCTAGTACCCAAAGAGTTATGAAGAGCTATTACCCTAAGAGGAGTGTGGGATGTTTATGAGACAAATGGAGGTAACTTATGCAATAATATATTCATGATAGCATATTAGTTGGAAAAACACTTGTATCATAGTTTATAGCATGAATCCCCACGTGATTACGAAAAACTTATAAAGATGGGACTTTTCACAGTGAGGAACATATCATATACAAAAACTCAACTTATGTCTTAATTTGTATAAAAAAGCATGTTTCCCACTAGCGGGTTTATATACAAACATTTTTAAATAAGTAAAGGCTGATGTATTGAACTTCACAATTATCCGTTTTTAAGTACTTGTTTATTATTAATAAACATTCTGAGCATGTATCCCCTCGCATGTTTATAAAAGTATTCAAAAGATCTTAAAATGCGGGCTATGAACTCACCTTAACAGTATAGGGAAATTTGATTGATGGCAAAAGTATATCAAGTGATTGAAAATAACGGCTTCGTCACGCATACCTTGATTGGTTCATATGTCAAGTCTTTTCTTTTTTTTTTAGTGAGATGATAGTTTATGTTTCAAAATTTATAAATGTTTAACGTATATCTATTGATTTATTAATTTATGGAAATATTGTATCGCTGTCTAGGGCTTTAATAAATCTAGAGGCCATGTAGATAGTTCTGAGGAGTCGGGCACTTTAAAATGTAAATCAGCAAACTCGTCAAAAACAAAAACTCAAATGAAACCCTTCATATGAAAATTCCCTAGTAATGTATCGATAAGATTTTATGTTTCTTAAAAAGTTAGTTGATGATAATTTATGTTAATTATTTATCGAATAATGCGTCGATTATGATAATAATGATAAATTGTGTTCGGGTTTTAATAAATTCAATTTTTCATAATCATTAATATATATTTTTTAATTTATATAAAATATTATATTTTATATTTTTAAGTTTGCAAAAATTGGCATTTTATACCCGTTGGTTTATAAACTTTTACAAACTTTGTTATTTTTATATAAAGTATATTTAAATTTAATCCTTTAAACTTCTAAACTTGGCAAAATAGGTCCTTTTAGTATATAACTTTAGAATAATGACATTTCAGCCCTTTAGTTATAATTTTCGAAGACAGGAAAGTACGATTTATACCCTTATGCCTTGGAAATATTTGCAAAACTAGTCAAAAAGCCATGCAAGCTTTATTTAAGATTCCAGGATGATATTTGCAGGTTTGCTATATTATAATACAGTAAATAATATGTTCTAACATTACAAAAGTTTAGAAACATGGATTCGTTAGCTAGAAAATCAAAACGGGTGGTAATTTTTAGGGTTTAAAAAAAATGCATGGGTTGAGGATTCAAAGCTTTTAAAACAAGAGTTTATATATAGATTTTAAGAGTATTATGAGACTTTTATTGGGTTTTAAGTTTATGGAACAGATCTTAGGATTACTTGAGCTTAAAATGGGTCGAAAACTAGGGTTTTCTGGTTCGTAGCTTAGATACGACTTCAAGGCTCCTTTTTTCTTGATTATTTGGTTCTAATTCTAAGCTTAGGGATTCACTTGTTCATTCTTGGTCCTGAGTTAGAACTAATTTGAGTGGTGATAAGTTTTTGAGGTAGAATTCGATATGAATAGGGTTGTGTTTGGCTAGTTATAGGGCTCGAATTCACCTTGGTGGCCTCAAGAAAACATGGAGTAGTGGCAAGGATATGTAGGTAGATGGATATGGATGCTATGGTGATGGAGTATTGTGGGCTAGGAGTGGTAGCAATGCAAGGTGGAGGGGTGTAGAGTGGTCACGGCTAACCACAAGGATGACTCAAGGAGGTGTTTGTTTACAAGTAGCTTACAAGGAGGTGTGATGGAGGTGATTGGTAGGCTTTGCTTGGTGACATGGTGGTGATGTAATTAGAGGTGTGCTTAGGTGCTGGGATGCTAGCTTAGGTGTCAAATGGGTCAAAATGAAAGAAAAAGGGTGACGGATTGGATGGATTTCAGGTTAGGTTTTTTTTTAGGGTTTTATTGCGTGTTATTTTTAGGGTTAGGGTTTTAAGATAGTTTTAGAGTTTAGGGATTAGTGGTTGAATAGGTTTGTAAGGGTGTAGGATTAAGGTTTAGGGCTTAGTTTTAAAGGTTTAGAGTTTAGTTTTAGGTTTAAAGTGAAATTAGGGTTTTAGGTTTCGTTTAGGGTTTAGTAAAGGATATAGGGATTAGGTTTAAGGTATTTGGGTGTCTTTGTATTCAAGTGCTTGTACCTTGTTTGGTAAAGTCGGTAGTTAGTTTTAAACATGGATATAGGAGGTAAAATGTCCTAGTTTGACTTTTTCTTGCATTTATTGTCTTTTACTTTGAGCTTTAATGTGTTATACAGTTCAATTGGAGGGAGAAATATAATTCAAATATTGTGCTTTGTACACTTGCTTACACTGCTTTTAAAGACTTGCACCACTTTTTTATGTATAAATACATATAATTAGGGTTTTGATTTATACGTTAAGTATAATGCTTGTTTTGAAGTAACGTTTTGAAAAAGTTCGTTTAAATGGATATGTACTTTGGTAAAAACATGATATTAAGATATTTAACTTGACATATTAGGATGTTTACATGATATAAACATAGATATAGATGGCATTGATAGAGGTCGCGTGAGCTCGTTTACTTTAGAAATGTAAATTAGGTTACATAATGGAATGGAATAAAAACGAAAAATATTCCCGTGAAAAAGGTTGTACTTAATATAGTAAGTAGGTATTACATTGATGAAAATACTGGAAAATTACGGGCTGTTATAGTCCCCCAACCTTACAGAAATCTCGTCCTGAGATTTAGTTGAGTGATGGAGTGATGGTTTAGAAATAGAAGTCCTTAGTTTTTGTAGTCCCTGGTCAGATGACCCACTTTGTTGCAAGTCTGACACTTGACAGTGCAAACTCCTGTGTGATGCAGGGTGCATCTTGTACACAAAGGAAGGTTTCCATGGTACCTTTTGTTTTCAGTATACCTTTTGTTCTCAGTTGGGGTGGCAGCATAAGTTCTGAAAGTTTCTTGCCTTTTATTCTGCTGTTGGTGGTCATCATTATTACGGTTGCGATTGTTGTGGTTATTTTGATAGTTGTTGTGATTGTTGGAGTGGTTATTATTGTTGTGATTATTGGGGTAGTTGTTGTTGTCGGTGGTGTTTCTTCTATCCTTAAACTTTCGTTTGTGATCATTAGTTTCTTGCGCAGAATTATGTTTTATTACCTGCTCTATCAACCTCTGGGTTATGGTAATGGCTTCCTCCAGAGTTTGAGGTTTTGAAGCAGTAATATTTCCTTCAATACTTCTGGGTAATCCCCCGATAAAGACTTCCATAAGCTTCTTGGTGTTTGGTGCCATGTTTGGGCATAAGACTGCTAATTCCTAGAATCTTCTAACGTAAGTTTTGAGATCATTTCCTTTCACACCCAAGTTGTAAAATTCGTCTTCCATTTTCTTGACTTCAGTTTGAGGGCAATACTTATTGGTCAAGAGCCTTTTTAATTCGGTCCAGGTGATCTTGTTGGCTTGTTCTATCCCAATAGGTTGGGCATATGCATTCCACCAGGACAAGGCGTCATCGGTTAGAGTACCAGTATAAAATGTAACTCTATCTTCCTCAACACACTTGCTACGAGAAAATACCGATTCAGTACGTTCAAACCAGTGGATGAGGCCAACAGCTCCTTCCGTACCATTGAAATATGAAGGTTGACAACTCATAAACCATTTGTAGTTACTTATTACATTCCTATTGGTATTTTCCATGGTAGCAGCTTGTGCTTCCAGAGATGCAACAATACCATTAGCAATCAGTTGCCGGATGACAGCCTGAGTCATAGTTGGTGTTTCAGATGTTGATGTTCTCTTGGGAGGCATCTATTAATATATACAAGACAACATAGAATAAGAACCCATAAAATGATGTAGTCATATCATAAGTTAAGGTATGAAAATTCTCATAATAATACAAAGACTTGTGATCATTCTTTGATATTACATTGCAGGATATAACGAAAAGTTTTGGAATTTAAGACTTCCAAAGATAGATACAGAGATAATGGAGTGAGTGATTCAATAGGAGGCTTAGTGTTTCTAGGTATAAATGTTTAAGAAAATCGGATGGTAAGAGAATCATAGTAATCCCGGATAAAGATATAAGTCGTCATACTACAGGATATAGGATAGATAATTTCCACATACACAATTGGTATTATGAAACAACGAGGTATAACGAAATCACCAATGTATAAATAACTTGTCTATATAAATTACATAGCAAAATTTGACAAGTGTCATTATTCATACATCTAGTGGTTGGATTCTAGAAAGCTGTAAACGACACAGATCTAATCTGGTGGTTCTCCCTTGTTGTTTTTGAGTTCTTGGATCTTGTTTAGAAGACTCTTGATGACAAAACTGGATATCCTCAGTGATTATTTCCAAAGATGAACATTATAACAAGTATCTGACTCATCAGATTCCTCAGGGACTGGTTCACTTTCCAGTGGTCGCGGTATGATCCATAACGAGTTATCTAACTCTGCGAAGATAGCCTCATTAAAGGGATAGTCTGATGGTGGTGTAGTTGACCTAACCGGTGATGAAGATCCTACTAATGAAGATGGAGATACTGGAATGGGTGAGTCAACATGAGTCTCAGTGTCTTTAGGTGGTGAAATATCCTTGGGAGGAAAGAAATATCGGGAATAGTCTGGTGAAGGTCGGGTTATCGTCTGAGTAGGGGTATATAATAGTTAGGAGATTTATTGAGGAAAAATGCATCTTCACAGCGTAACAGAAGGATAGAAGGGTAAGTGTATGAAGACATGACTGTATAACAACCCAGTGGAAATAACATAAGTTATTTATATAATAGTATAATAGGTATGTATTATCTGCTATGCAAATCTCTTACATACACTATTCGAGGAAATGCAGTGGCACAGAGGACTTTCTTGAATGGAAAAAGTATTTATAGTTTAGGTTTTACCCATGTTCTCTATAACCATGAGCTCTGATACCAATCTGTAACACCCTTATTTTTGACATATAGCTGCAGAAGCTAATCTGAGGTATTACTTCATGGATCAATAGACATAATCATAGAAAACGACTAAAAAGAGATGTTTTGGAAAATTTAGTTATCATTCAATATCATATCAGAGTTTTACAAAGGAGGTCCTAAAATCTAAAAACATATAGTTTGAATGATAGCAGTTTAGCCATCTTCAAGTCTGTGTCACTCCGTGCCATAGGTTTCTCAATTACCTGAGATAAACATGCTAAAAGGGTCAACACAAAGGTTGAGTGAAATTCATAGGTTTTCAGTTATAATAGTTGAGCACAAGTTTAATAACGGGTTACGTTGTTATACACCCATAGCTTGTAATGATTGCAATGAGTACAGTCATTATGGAAAACAATTTGAATACAAGTTATCATAACAGTGGGTTACGTTGTTATACACCCATAAGTGTAATAATTACGATGAGTACAATTATTATGGAAAATAGTTTTATCATGGAAAACAATATTATTATGGAAAACAGTGTTATTGTGGAAAACAATATTATTGTGGAAAACAGTATTATTGCCCTAAGCTCATGAATCACATATTTTAATAGAACCGGGAGCGTCTATCCGATGAGATACTAGGAGCTACTACCCAAAGAGATACTGGGAGCTACTACCCAAAGAGATACTAGGAGCTACTACCCAAAGAGATACTGGGAGCTACTACCCAAAGAGATACTGGGAGCTATTACCAAAAGAGAGATTGGGATGTCTTATGGGAAAAATGGAGGTAACTTAGGCGATAAAATATTAGGATAGCATATAGTTGGAAAAACACTTGTATTAATAGTTTATAGCATGAAGCCCCCACGGGATTTAGAAAACATATAAAGATAGGACTATTCACAGTGATGGAACCATATCGTATATCAAAATCACTTGTGTTTAATTTGTATAAAACAATCATGTATCCCCCTCGCAGGTTTATAAAACATGTAAATAAGTAAAGGCGAGGTTATGAACTTCACAATATCGGTTTTAAGTACTTGTGTATATTAAAAACAATTGAGCATGTATCCCTCTCGCGGGTTTATAAAATATTCAAAAGATTGAAATGCGAGGCTATGAACTCACTAAGTCTTTAAAAAGTATCACATTGTTATAAAATAAACGAGTATGTAAAAGAGTTTGTAAACAAGCATGTATCCCTCTCGCGGGTTTATAAAGCATTCAAAAGATTTAAAAGCGAGGCTACAAACTCACCTTAACAGTACATGGAAATCTGATTGATAGCAAAAGTATATCAAATGAAAGTAACGGCTTTATCACGCAACCTGAAGTAATATGTCAAGTCTTAGTGTGATGGTTTATGTTTCAAAGTTTAACGTATATCTTTGATTTATTAAATTATGGAAATATTGTATCACTGTTCGGGCTATCATAATCCAGAGGCCATGTAGTATCGTTTGAGGAGCCAGGGTACTTTAAATCGTAAACCCAGCAAACTCGTCAAAACAAAAACTCAAATGAAACCCTTCATATGAAATTCTCTAGTAACGTGATACGATAAGATTTTAAGTTTCTTCAAAAGTTAGTTGATGATAATTTATGTTAAATATTTAACAAAATAATGCGTCGATTTATGATTAATAACGATAAATGTGTCGGGTTTTATTAAAATTGAGTTTTATAATATTAATATATATTTTTATAATTTATATAAAAATATTATATATTATATTTTTAAGTTTGCAAAATTGGCAGTATATACCCTTGGTTTATAAACTTTTACAAGTTTAGTCCTTTATATATAAAGTATATATAATTTAAACCTTTAACTTTGAAACTTGGCAAAATAGGTCCTTATAGTTATAACTTTAGAATAATAACATTTTCAGCCCCTTTAGTTATAAATTTCAAAAAGTTATGATATATACCCCTATGCATGGAAATATTTGCAAAACAAGTCCAAAAAGCCATGCAAGCTTATTTTAAGATTCCAAATGATATTTGCAGGTTATAGCTTATTAGAATAAGCTAAAATAAGATGTTCTAATGTAACAAAAGTTTTGAAAAAGGATTTGTTACCTATAAAATCAAAACGGGTCGTTTTTAGGGTTTTAGTAAAAAAACACATGGGTTTGAGGATTCAAAGCTTCAAACAAGAGTTTATATATGATATTAAGAGTATTATGAACATTCTAATACAGATTATAAGTTTATGGAACAAGATCTTAGGCTTACTTGAGCTAAAATGGGTCAAAATGGGGTTTTCAGGTTCGTACGCCTAGTAACGACTTCAAGGGCTCCTTTTTCTTGATTCTTGGCTTCTATTCTGAGCTTAGGGATCTTATACTTCTTCCTTGGCTGAGATAGAACTCCATTTGTGTGTGTATTGAAGTTTTGAGGTGTGATTTGAAATGTATGCATGTTTCGGCTATTTTTAGGGTTGAAACACCCTTGGTGCCCAAGTTTGCTTAGTGTAGTGGAACTAGGGCTGTAGATAGATGATTCATGGAAGCTAGGTGATGAGTAATATGAGCTAGAAAAATATCTAAGCAAGATATATCGTGTTGGAGGGGTTCCACGGCTAAGGAAGGGTGACAAGGTGGTGATGTAGCAAACTTGGTGGCCAAGAGTTGAAAAGGATGTGCTTGTAAGCTGCTTGGTGACATAAGGGTGAGGTCATGAAGGTACTTGGAAGGGTGCTTGGTTTAAAAATGGGTGAAAATGGGTATCGGGTTGGTTTAGGGTTCGATTTAGGTTTGGACTTTTAGAATAAGTTAGGGTTACGGTTCAGGATAGATTAAGGTTTAGGATTAGTGTTAGAATTAAGTTTTAAGGTTTAGGGTTTTAAAATGAAATTAGGGTTTTTAGGGTTTTGTTTAGGGTTTAGGGTTTTTGATTAGGGTTTTAGGATGAATTAGGGTTTAGGTTTAGGGTTTAGAAGTTGTACATTGAGTATAATACCTTGTACTAAAGAGGTGGTAAAGAAACTAGAATGAAAACGGTGGTAAAATGAGCTTATTTGACTTTCTTGTATTATTGACTTATACATTGAGCTTTAGAAAGTTGTAACTTGATTCAGGAGGGAAAAGATATTCAATTATGGTGCATTGTACACTTGTACACATGCTTTAAAGGCTTGCACATTCATTTTATATGTATACATTACATATAATTAGGGTTTTGATATAAACGTTAACGTTTAATGCTTGTTTTGATATAACATTTTGAAAAGTACGTTAAATGGATAATGTACTTGGTAAAATGATATTAAGATATAGACTTGACATATTAGGATGTTTACATGATATAAACATAGATAGAGATGGCATTGGTAGAGGTTGCGTGAGCTTGTTTACTTTAGAGATGCAAGTTACGTTGCATAATGAGATAAAGCAAAAATTTCCCTGTAAAAAGGTGGTATATATATAATAGATGGATATTACAGTGCATCTAATTTAATAGATGGATATTTACATTGATGAAAATTGCGGGTTGTTATAGTCTCCCTCCCTTAAAAGAAATCTCGTCCCGAGATTTAGTTGGATGCCGGAGTGATGTTTGAAAACAGATGTGGATACTTGGCACGAATTTGATCTTCGCGTTCCCATGTAAATTCTGGTCCTCTTTTAGAGTTCCATCTTACTTTGATTATAGGAATACGACTTTGTTTCAGTTGCTTGACTTCTCGATCCATAATCTCCACTGGTTCTTCTACAAAGTTGAGTTTGTCATCAAGTCGAAGCTCTTTCATTGGAATGACAAGGGATTCGTCAGATAAGCATTTCTTTAGATTAGAAATGTGGAAAGTACTGTGGACATTACTAAGCTCTTCAGGAAGCTCTAGTTTGTATGCCACTGGGCCAATCCGTTCAAGGATTTTGAATGGTCCAATGTACCGAGGGTTAAGCTTTCCTCGTTTTCTAAATCGGATGACACCTTTACGAGGTGATACTTTTAACATAACACGATCTCCAACTTGAAATTCTAAAGGCTTTCGTCTTATATTGGCATAACTTCTCTACCGGTCTCTTGCAGCTTGCAAGCGTTGTCGAATTTGCACTATCTTTTCAGTGGTTTCATGGATTATTTCTGGTCCTGTAAGTTGAACATCTCCAACTTCGGCCCAGCAAATAGGTGATCTGCACTTTCGACCATAAAGTGCCTCAAATGGTGTTGCCTTGATACTGGCATGGTAACTGTTATTGTATGAGAATTCTACCAATGGTAAGTGTCTTTCCCATCCTTTTCCAAAATCTATAACACAGGCTCGAAGCATGTCTTCGAGTGTTTGAATGGTCCTTTCACTTTGTCCATCAGTTTCGGGATGATATGTCGTACTCATGTCTAATTGAGTACCCAAAGCACTTTGTAATGATTGCCAGAATCTAGATGTGAAATGACTGTCACGATCCGAAATGATAGATATTGGCACGCCATGCCAGGAGACTATTTATTTGATGTATAACCCTGTACGGGTTTCCATATTATCTGTCCCTCGGGTAGGGATGAAGTCTGCAGATTTGGTAAGGCGATCGACAATGACCCAGATTGTGTCATGTCTGTTTGATGTTTTAGGCAGTTTTGTGATGAAATCCATTATGATTCTCTCTCATTTCCACATAGGAATCTCCAGTTGTACATAGTAATTCTTATTTTTTTTTTAAACCGGAATGGTTCTGGACATTCTGCCTTAACTCTAGAACATGTTAAACATTTGCCAACATATTCAGCGATGATTGCCTTCATGTTAGGCCACCAATAGAGTTTCTTAAGATCTTGATACATCTTGTCAGAACCCGGGTGAATGGAATATTTTGATTTATGGGACTCATGCATGATCAAGTCTCTCAGATTACCAAAGAGTGGTAACCAGCTTTGGTTCTTAATACAACGAGTTCCATCAGGACGTATTTCAAATGCTTTATCCATTCCTCATAAGTTTTTAGCCTTGATGTTTTCTTCTTTGAGTGCTTCGGTTTGAGCTTTAAGAATTTGTGAGGGTAAGTTTGGATGAATGGTCAAACTAATGATCTTAAATCGGAGTGGTTTGATCGTTCCTTCTGGATTAAGGCCATCTGCCTACAAACATTTCCTTTCCGGATGATAGCGAATTTCACAATCGTAATCTGCAAGTAATTCTAACCAACGGCGTTGTCTCATGTTCAACTCTTTCTGATCAAGGATATGCTGAAGACTTTTATGATCAGTGAACACAGTACACTTTGTACCGTATAGGTAGTGTCTCTAAATTTTAAGAGCGAACACAACTGCTCCTAATTCGAGATCATGAGTGGTCACTCCGCCCGTTTCTTTATGAGGTTTGAGTTGTCGATATGCATATGCAATAACTTTCTCTATTTGCATTAACACCGCTCCCAGCCCTTGATGGGATGCATCACAGTAAACAACAAAATTGTCATTTCCTTCTGGTAATTCTAAGATTGGAGCTTCACAATGCTTCTGTTTTAGTAATTGGAAAGCTGACTCTTGATCTTCGCCCCAGATATACTTCTTGTTTTTCTGGGTTAATTCAGTCAAAGACTTTGCAATCTTCGAAAAACCTTTGATGAATCTCCGGTAGTAGCCGGCAAGTCCTAAGAATTGACGTATTTCTATGGGTGTAGTAGGAGATGCCCAATTCTTAACTGCTTCAATCTTGGAGGGGTCAACATGAAGTCCTTGACTATCACCCCCCCCCCTTAACCCCCCCCCCCCGCCCTTCCCCCCCCCCCCCCCCCCCCAGCTCTCACACTCAATTGATTTCGTTTTGAATCCTAGAAATCACACTTAGAGAACTTGGCATACAACTTCTATTTCTTGAAGTATTTCATCAGGACTTTATTCTCAGATGATTTGCGTGCTCTTCCTTTGTTACGAGTGTATGATAAGGATTATCATCACGATGTAACACTATCACAAATTGACCCAAGTTGGTTTTCACAAACGTTTATTGAGTTACATGATATAGCAGGGCGTTAGTTTACAAATGTGCATCACTATATAAATTTATTAATGTTGTATCTCGCGTCGCGTGTAAAGTAGTCTTGAACTATCTTCATACCTGAATCTCAGTTGTGATGCTCGCTCCTCCATGATTCTTCAAGCGCCGCTCTTTGAGTAAACACCGCGAACCTTAAATTTAGGTCAAATTAGTCATCTGTGTCCTGGGTAATGGGTAACGATTCTTTAATTGTAGGTTATTCAACTCCCATAATCGACTACACTTTCTGAAAGATCCGTTTTCTTTTTAACAAATTAGACAGAAGCTCCCCTAGGGTGCATAGTACTTGGTCGAAGAAAACCTCGGTTTACAACTCTTGTAAGTTGGTTAGATAGTTCATGTCATTTTGAATGGATGTAATCTATAAGGGTGCTCGGGCTACAGGTGTCGCATCTTGGAATAACTCGATTTAAATTCTACTTGAGAACAGTGGAGAAGGTACAGTAGATCTTAGAAAACTTTTGAGATTTCTCTGACTAACGGTATGTATTCTAGTCGTTTCTAGTCCGATTCTTTTGTCACATTATTTGGGCTACGAAAAACTTGGACATCCACATTGGATATATACCGTTCTCAGTTTTTATACTGGGATATGAAATTTAGTCGGAATTACTAATTTATGGTCACCTTGACATGATTAATGTTTCAACCGTCGATGGGATGTGGATGACTTTCTCGTACAGATGTTCCTAGTATTTATACTTTAGAATAACCAATCCATTCAAGAAGCTGCGAAACTACCGAGTTTAATTGGCATAAGATCAATTTTGAAAGGTTGGTTTAACAAGGTCAGGATTGCACCCTGAATAACGGTGTTTGTGCTTACTAAGTTTCCGTCAGCCATTTCGATATCGTAAAAGGTATCTATTGTAATGGGTGGAATATTTAGCTTAGAGGCAAGAGATATGGATACGAAGCTTTTATCGGCTCCAGAATCAAATAATACTCTAGCTAGATGTTGGTTTAGAAGAAACATACCCGTGACTACGTTCGGGTCTTGATGAGCATTCCTATCCCTTAGCATGTAGGCTCTTCCCTGGGCATTGTTGTTGGTGGTCTTTCGGCACTGATTTGCATAATGCCCTTTCTCTCCACAGGCATGGCAAGTAACTATCACTGGTAGCAGATTACTTCCAGTGGCTGGCCCTTTGTTTCTGCAGTTCTTAGTCAGATGGCCCACCTTGTTGCAAATATTACACTTAACAGTGCAAGGTCCTGTGTGATGCAGAGTGCATTTCTTACACAAGGGACGGTTTCCAGTATATCCATTATTTTCAGTTGGGGTGGCAGCATAAGCCCTAAAGGTTTCCTGTCTTCTGTTCTGTTGTGGTTGGTGATTATTGTAGCGGTTGTTGGTGTTACGGTAGTTGTTGTTATTATCGTTGCGGTAGTTGTTGTTGTTGAAAGTTCTTCTGTCGTCAAACTTTCGTTTGTGATCACTTGATACTTGCACCGGAGTGTGCTTTGTTACCTGATCCATTAGCCTCTGGGCTATGTTAATGGCTTCCTCTAGAGTTTGAGGTTTAGAGGCGGTAACATTCCCTTCAATACTTCGAGGCAATCCCCCGATGAAAACTTCCATCATTTTCTTAGAATCTGGCACCATAGTGGGACACAAGGTTGCCAATTCTTGGAATATTCTCAAATATGTCTTGAGATCATTCCCATTCACAGATAGATGGTAAAATTCATCTTCCATTTTTTGGACTTCAGTTTGGGGACAATATTTCTTTATCAAAAGTTTCTTGAATTCAACCCAGGTAATCTTGTAAGCTTCTTCTATCCCAATAGGTTGGGCAAAAGAATTCCACCAAGATAGAGCTTCTTCAGTTAAAGTACCAGTAGTAAACTTCACCTTGCAGTCTTCGGTACAGTTGCTACGGGAAAACACTGATTCAGTTCTTTCAAACCAGCGGATGAGACCAATAGCGCCTTCCGTACCTTTGAAGTTGATAGGTTGGCAGCTCATGAACTCTTTGTAGCTACATTGTCTTGCCACATGAGCTTCTCTTGGTCTGGGGAATTAATCAGTATTTTCCATGTTCGCGGACTTGTGCTTCTAGAGATGCGTAACACTGTCAAGCAACTAGGTCTGATGGCAGCTAATCTTGGTTGGGTGCTTCAGATGTTGACATCCTTTTGGGAGGCATTCTATCAACATAAGATAACATGTAATAAGAATGATATCACAAGTCTTAAAATGATTAAAGTTCAAAAATAAACATTGTCACAATAGTGATATCGAAATCATAGATAATTCATATCAAATAAGTATCTATGATTTATTTAGAAATCATGGTAGGATATTTTGTTTTTCTTTTTTTGTTATTTTTTTTTTTTTTTTTTTTTTTTTTTTTTTTCCTTTTCTTTTTTTTTTTTTTTCATTTTGATTATAATTTCTTTGATGTTTTTTTTTTTTTTTTTTTTTTTTTTTTTTTTTGTTTTTTTTTTTTTTTTTTTTTTTTTTTTTTTTTTTTTTTTTTTTTTTTTTTTTTTTTTTTGTGTTTTTTTGGTTTTTTTTTTTTTTTTTTTTTTTTTTTTTTTTTTTTTTTATGGGATGTTTTTCGCATTTTTTTGGGATTTTATGTTTATTTTTTAATTTTATTTTATCTTTTTTCTGATTTTTTTTTTATTTATTTCTTTGTTATGTTTTTTTTTTTTTTTTTTTTTTTTTTTCTTTTTTCTTTTCTTTTGCTTTTTGTTTTCTTTTTGTTTTATGTCATAAGTATGGGAGAAGGAGATGGTGTTATAAGAGAAGTTGTTTTTAGGATGGATATATCCGTATTTTGATACAACAAGGTATAACGGTTTGCCATTGTTTTATATCATGAAAAAACTTGCTTTGTACTGTACATAGTCAAAATTTGACAAGTGTTGTTATTTATACCACACATCCTGTGACTAGGTTAAAAGCTATAACTAGTATCTAATCTTGTAGTTCGATGGTCCTTTCTGGCTGTTCTTGAGTTCATAGATTGCATTCAGAAGACTTTCCTTGTCTGCTTGGTGACGGACTTAGATTTCTTCGATGATTTGTTCTAGATTAGCAATCCTGAAGCGAGCCAGATCAATCTTGTTATTATTTCCTATTTTCTTTTTTTAAAGTTTAGCAATTAGAGCATGAGTCTTTTGGAGTTCAACTTCCAGATTGTTAAAATCTTGTTGTATAATCACCCGACCTTTTCCGAGACCTTCTATTTTGTCTTCTATGTGCTCAATGCGGTCAAGAGAGAGTTTATCCAGGTGATCCAGGATTTCCTCAATTTGCTCCTCGTGACGTTCTAGTCTTGTCTTACGAGAGCTTTCTCCCATCTCAAATTCTTGAGGTAGGGCAGAAGTAGAGGAGAATGATTGGTTATGGCCTTGTTTCTTAGGTGACAATAATTCATCCAAAAAGAAATGAATTCTGAGGATTAACATTAGGACGATAGCACTGCTAGATGGAGGCACAATAGTTGGTGGTGGATAGGTGATTCTTTAGCATAGTAAGCTATGCATGTCTTTTCATATAGGGTCAAATGAAAAAGTGAAAGAGTTGGTGGTAACTATTGTAAACTACACCTAATGAGTATTGAAGAGCTAGACTAAGATTTCCTGGTGAAGCTGGGACATATTCTGGGGAAGCCGGGATATAGTCTGGAAAGTTGGAGGAAAGAGCATCCTCAATATCGAAAGTAGGATGGTTGGGAGAAGACTATACTATGTTAACAACCCTTGTAGTGTATTACTATAGTTATTTATATAAGAGTATAATGTTATGTATCTTTACATACTTATTCAGAAGATTGTAGTGGACGAGTGGACTTTCTTGATGGAAAAAGAAAAGGTGTTATAGTTAAGGTTTTAACCTTGTTCTCTATAACCGTGGCTCTTGATACCAATCTATAACACCCCCATTTTTGACATATAGCAGCGGAAGCTAATCTGGGGTATTATTTCATAGTACAACACTCATAATCATAGAAAATGTCTCGAAAGAGACGTTTTTTAATTAGATTAAATTAGTTTTTAATTCATAATAAATTCAAAAATAATCAAAAAAATGTTTTTCTTTTTCCTAAAATTTTGTTTTGTCATATCTTAGGTTTAGAAATTTAGTTTGCATTTTTTAGGGTTTAATTTTAGTTTACTTACATATTAGTCGCGTTTTATTATTTTATCGTATTTGTTGAATTGTTTAAATTGCTTTTATTTAATAGAGATAGATTATCAAAAATATCTTTGCTTTATTCAAATCAGAATCCAAACTTAAACGAGGTTTCAATTTTACTAGTCGTTGGGGAAACGACCCGGGTGATCATACTTACCCGGTTAAATATACATATTATATATTATATTATGTATTTTTGAGAGTAAATTTTATCAAGGGTAACTTGGTAATTTTCTTAATTACTCTTAAGATTATATTATATTGTGATATATTTTACGTATATAAAACTCGCAATCATAGAACCATATCATATATCAAAATCACTTGTGTTTAATTTGTATAAAACAAGCATGTATCCTCCTCGCGGGTTTATAAAACATGTAAATAAGTAAAGGCGAGGCTATGAACTTCACAATATCGGTTTTAAGTACTTATGTATATTAAAAATAATTGAGCATGTATCCCCCTCGCGGGTTTTTAAAGTATTCAAAAGATTTAAAATGCGAGGCTATGAACTCACCTTAACAGTATAGGGAAATCTGATTGATGGCTAAAGTATATCAAGTGAAAGTAACGGCTTCGTCACGCAACCTGAGGTAATATGTCAAGTCTTAGTGTGATAGTTTATGTTTCAAAACTTCATAAAGTTTAACGTATATCTTTGATTTATTAAATTATGGAAATATTGTATCGCTGTTCGGGCTATCATAATCCAGAGGCCATGTAGTATCGTTTGAGGAGCCAGGGCACTTTAAATCGTAAACCCAGCAAACTCGTCAAAACGAAAACTCAAATGAAATCCTTAATATGAAATTCCCTAGTAATGTAATACGATAAGATTTTAAGTTTCTTCAAAAGTTAGTTGATGATAATTTATGTCAAATATATAACGAAATATTGCGTCGATTTATGATTAATAATGATAAATGTGTCGGGTTTTAATAAAATCGAGTTTCATAATATTAATATATATTTTTATAATTTATATAAAAATATTATATTTTATATTTTTAAGTTTGCAAAATTGGCAATATATACCCTTGGTTTATAAACTTTTACAACTTTAGTCCTTTATATATAAAGTATATATAATTTAAACCTTTAACTTTGAAACTTAGAAAAATAGGTCCTTATAGTTATAAATTTAGAATAATGACATTTTTCAGCCCATTTAGTTATAAATTTCAGAAAGTTACGATATATACCCCTATGCATGGAAATATTTGAAAAACAAGTCCAAAAAGCCATGCAAGCTTATTTTAATATTCCAAATGATATTTTTAGGTTATAGCTTATTAGAATAAGCTAAAATAAGATGTTCTAACGTAACAAAAGTTTAGAAAAAGGATTCGTTAGCTAGAAAATCAAAACGGGTCATTTTTAGGGTTTTAACCAAAAATGCATGGGTTTGAGGTTTCAAAGCTTCAAAAAAGAGTTTATACATGATCTTAAAAGTATTAAGAACATTCTAATACGGATTATAAGTTTATGGAACAAGATCTTAGGCTTACTTGAGATAAAATGGGTTGAAATAGGTTTTTGGGTTCGTACGCCTAGTAACGACTTCAAGGGCTCTTTTTTCTTGATTCTTGGCTTCTATTCTGATCTTAAGGACTTCACTTGATCCTTCTTGGTCTGAGTTAAAACTCCATTTGAGTGGTGATAAGTTTTTGAGGTGTGATTTGAATGAATGGGGTGTTTGGCTATTTATAGGGCTCGAAATAATCTTGGTGGCCAAGAAAACTTGGAGTAGTGGCTAAGGACTTGTAGGTAGATGACTAAGGGATGCTAGGTGATGAGTATTATGGGCTAGGAAGGTAGCAATGCAAGGTGGAAGGGTGTAGAGGGTCACGGCTAACCACAAGGATGACAAGGAGGTGTTTGTTTACAAGTAGCTTACAAGGAGGTGATGGAGGTGCTTGGTAGGCTGCTTGGTGACATGGTGGTGATGTCATAGAGGTGCTTGAGGTGCTAGGGTGCTAGCTTAGGTTTAAAATGGGTCAAAATGAAAGAAAAAAGGGTGACGGATTGGTTTGATTTCGGGTTAGTGTTTTAGGGTTTTAATTCGTGTTAGGGTTAGGGTTTAAGGTTTGAGATTAGGGTTTAGAAAGGATTTAGGGATTAGGTTTAAGGTTTAGGAGTCATGTATTAAGTGCTTGTACCTTGTGTTAAAGTGGTAGTAAAGTTTAAACATGATTTAGGAGGTAAAATGACCTAGTTTGACTTTCTTGCATTATTGACTTTTACTTTGAGCTTTAATGTGTTGTACATTTACTTGGAGGGAAAATATAATTCAAATATTATGCATTGTACACTTGTTCACATTCTTTAAAGGCTTGCACATTTTATATGTATACATTACATATAATTAGGGTTTTGATATAAACGTTAATGTGTAATGCTTGTTTTGAAGTAACGTTTTGAAAAGTACGTTAAATGGATAATGTACTTGGTAAAAATGATATTAAGATATAGACTTGACATATTAGGATGTTTACATGATATAAACATAGATATAGATGGCATTGATAGAGGTTGCGTGAGCTCGTTTACTTTAGAAATGTAAACTAGGTTACATAATGGAATGGAATAAAAACGAAAAATATTCCCGTGAAAAAGGTTGTACTTAATATAGTAAGTAGATATTACATTGATGAAAATACTAGAAAATTACGGGTTGTTATATATATTTTCTCGGATTGGAATAAAATGAGCACTTTTCGTCAATCGATTAACTATAACCCAAATTGCATTGTGCTTCTTCGTTGTCCTTGGTAATTTGGTCATGAAGTCCATTGTAATCTTCTCCCATTTCCAAACCGAAATCTCTAAAGGTTGAACTTTTCCATAATGTTTTTGATGTTCGACCTTGACTTTCAAACATGTCAAATACTTCTCGACATATTTTACACGATCTCTTTTCATACCCGGCCACCAATAATTTTTCTTCATATCAAGATACATCTTTGTAGCTCCTGGATGGATCGAATACTTTAACTTGTGCACTTCTTCCAAAAGTAAATCCTTAGCATGACTTCGGAAAGGAATGTAAATTCTTCATTGTCGAGTCTTAACCCCTCGACTATCATCTTCAAGATGAGGAATGTAAGATGTGATACGCTCACTCTTCCAATTCTCTTCCTTCAATGCCTTCACTTGAGCCGCTTTTATTTTATCAAAGAGATCGGAAGTAATTATCATTTGTAATGAGTGAATTTTCGTCGCCTTTTCTCTTCCTTTTGGCTTAATGTGTCCGCCACCACATTCGCTTTACCCGGGTGGTAACGTATTTCACAATCATAATCCTTGAGTAAATCCAACCACCTTCGTTGCCTCATATTTGGATCTTTCTTTTCTAAGAAATATTGAAGACTTCTATGATCGGTGTAAATTATGAATTTTACACCATAAAGATAATGTCTCTAAATCTTCAAAGCAAAAACCACCGTCGCGAATTCAAGATCATGAGTCGAATAATTTTCTTCATGATTTTTCAATTGTCTTGAAGCATAGGCGATAACCTTGCCCCATTGCATAAGAACACACTCGAGACCGACATAAGACGCATCACAATAAACGACCATATCTTCGGTTCCATTCGGTAAAACAAGTATTGGAGTCTCACATAGCTTCCTTCGTAAGGTAACGAAAGCTTCTTCTTGTTCTTCACCCCATTCAAAAGGAGCATTTTTCTTTGAGAGCTTAGTTAATGAGGACGCGATTTTAGAAAAATCTTGAATAAATCTTCGGTAATAACCCGCGAGACCTAGAAAACTTCGTATTTCGCCAACATTCTTCATAGCTTTCCAATTCATCACTGCTTCGATCTTAGCCAGATCAACCTTAAGACCTTCAAAATTTATAACATGGCCGAGAAATTGAACTTCTTGTAACCAAAATTTGCATTTCGAGAATTTGGCATACAATTTTTCTTTTCGAAGAGTTTCTAAGATTTCTCGCAAATGAATTTCATGTTCTTCCTTACTTTTAGAGTAAACAAGGATGTCATCGATGAACACAATAACGGACTTATCCAACATTGGCCTACACACACGGTTCATGAGATCCATGAAAATGGCCGGTGCATTAGTGAGACCAAATGGCATAACAACGAATTCAAAGTGTCCATAGCGTGTCCTAAAAGCCATCTTGGGAATGTCTTCTTCTCGAACCTTCAATTGGTGATAGCCCGAACGTAAGTCAATCTTTGAAAACCATCTCGCACCTTGAATTTGATCGAAGAGGTCATCGATTCTTGGTAAAGGATATACATTTTTCACCGTGACTTTGTTTAACTCACGATAATCAATGCACATTCTCATACTACCATCCTTCTTTTTAACAAATAAGATCGGAGCTCCTCATGGTGAACTACTAGGGCGAAAAAACCCTTGTCTAGTAATTCTTGGAGTTGACTTATTAAATCCTTCATTTTAGATGGAGCTAAGCGATATGGAGCTTTAGCTATAGGAGTTGCACCCGGAATAAGATCGATTCAAAACTCGACTTGCCTTTCGGTCGGGATACCCGACAATTCTTCAGGAAAGACATCAAGAAATTCGTTAACAATTGGAACATCTTCTACACTTTTATTCTCAAAATTTGTATTTATCACATGTGCCATAAAAGCATGGCAACCACGTGACAAATATATCATAGCCTTCATTATGGAACATAACTTAAGATCACCCTTCCTTCTATCTCCATAAATAACGATCTCACGACCTTAAAGATTTATCGCCCGGACTAACTTTTGACTACATAAGATATTGGCGTTATATTTATCAAGCCAATCCATACCGATTACTATATCAAATACTCCTAACATTATGGGAATCAAATCAATTCTAAACGCATTATCATCAATTTCTATCACCACTTCACGATACACATAAGACACCACCACAACTTTATCACCGGCTATTTCTACTTCTAAAGGAAAAGGAAGTTTATTTGGTGGAATGGATAAGTTTTTGCTAAATTCATAAGACACAAATGAGACACTTGCACCCGAATCGTATAACACACGAGCGGGTTTGGAATTGACAAGAATTGTACTGGTGACAACATCAGGTTTCACTTTATCTTCTTCCGTAGCCATCATATAAACACGAGCCGTTGGGTTTGGAATCCCTGCCTTCTCTACTTTTTCTTCGTTCACCGATTTTAAGGGTTTAGCTTCAATCGCCTTTGGGTTTGGACATTCATTTGACTTGTGCCCTAATTGATTACAATTATAACACAAGATCATCGGCTTCTTACAATCTTTGCTCATGTGGTTCAAGGCACCACATTTGTAGCAACCTGGCAAATTTGCTCGACATACTCCAAGATGAGTTTTATGACACTTCTTACATGGTGTCTTGATTTGAGTTCCTCCACTCTTTCTTCCTTGATCGTGTTTAGGCTTTTTGGCATCACGATCTCCAAACTTAATTTTCCTCTTGGTCTTCTTAGCCTCCTTATTCTTTTTCCTTAATAAGTCCGCCTCTCTCACCCGAGCTCTACTTAGAAGATCATCTAAAGTAGTGCATTTGAATGGGGAGATCACTTCACGAATATCATCTCGTAACATTCTTTGAAATCTTTCAACCTTGAGCTTTTCATTTCCATGATACTCGGGACAATAACGAATCAAGTCATTAAACTTCTTCCACATCTCATTCACCGTCTCATCAGTTTGCGTAAGAGTTTGAAACTCTTCTCGAATTTTATCAATTTCTTCGGCGGGAGTAAATTCGGCGTTGAACAATTCTTTAAATTCTTTCCATGTACATGCTCCTATCCATTCTTCACCCTTCTCATAAACTTTTCCTTCCCACCACATCTTGGCACTATCACGAAGGAAATTTGAAGCGAAGTTGACCTTATTTTTCTCCTTGCAATTACTAGTACGAAATGCACCTTCAACGGCGACAAGCCATCTAGTACTAGCAATTGGGTCAAGTGCCCCATCAAACTTTGGCACATCACATGCCGTAAAGTCACGATAAGTTGTCATGTCATTCTTATAGTCGTTCATGATCCCACCTTTCCTAAACTCTTCAAGCTCCTTTTTAATCACTTCTTTAAGATTATTGGTTGTTTGGCTAATATAATACGGCATCACATTCTTGATTGCTTTTCCTACTTGCTTATTTATCATTGATCTTAAAGCTTTCGTCTCCTCCTCCGTAAACCCTCCATAGTTGAGGCCCTCGAAACCAGAGGAAGAACCGTTATCATTATCATCATGCTCTGCATCACTAGCCGAAGGTTCGGCTCCTTTAGAAGTTGAGGCATTTAGAACTTCCTTGTGATGCGTATTCACCATCTTCTTCTTCTTACTGAAATTAAGAGTTTAAATTATCAAGCACCGTTATACATTTATTCAATTCTACTTATAACATTTCAAATTCTTACTCTTACTCTTAATCAAACCTATATTTTCCCTGCATGTATAACCTCTACGATTTCGACTACACATATGTATCATATTTTTATCACAACGGTGGCCAAGCGTTGTCATAAAAATGCTCTACACATGTATTTTTGAAAGTCTCAAAAACTATACACATGCTACCTTTCCTCTCTCAATGCACCTAAAAGTCTAAGTCTAGGGAATCCTAATATGATATCCTAGATCTCTTAGACCAAAGCTCTGATACCAAGTTGAAACGCCCATTGAATAATATTTGACTCAAAATAACAAAAAATATAAAGCTTTTTAATAATATCAATCAAAAGAACTTCAAGTTGTTACTTTAAAATTTTTATTATCAAATTTTATATATATCCAAGACCTTGATAACTTTAATATTCACAACTAAATCCATTAAGTCTTATTTTTAATAAGAAATCCTTTAAATTTCATTCTCTCTAATTGTATAATCAAATATGAGGTTACGGCGTAAACTTTTGACTCGTTTTATGTTACGGCATAAACATAAGTTTACGTCACCTCAGAATGTACCCTATTTTTTGTTACGGCGTAACCTTTTGGGTTACAACATAAACTCGATACAGGGGAAAACACTTGGAAATCAAAACAAACATAACATATCCTAAAGACTCAATCCAAATCCTGATCTGCATTTAACTAATTTCCATGGCGACATCCTTCGCCAAATTTCCATATCTTGACTTCCATTAGACAACAAAATCATGAACCATTACTAAACGTTCCTTGACCGTTTTATAGGTATACATACATATCCCTTCGAACATTACTTGACAAACAAACTAGACACTAACATTGAAACCACACATGACATATATGATCGTTTAACTATTTTGTTTTGATCCAAAATGAAATTGACCCATATAACATACAAGAAATTTACCAAAACGACAGTAGACACTTGGGGCTTCAACTTTAATACTCCTTGATCAAAAGAGGGTCTTCTACTTACCGAATCCAAAATGCTTAACCAAATCATGCCATAACTAGTTCTTCTCTTTACCCTTATCTACGCCACTCGAACCTACAAAACATTTGGAAACTCATACGTAAGCAAAACGCTTAGTAAGTATATGATATAAACACCATTTACTAAGTTACGACTAGTGATTATCTAGCCGTAACTCATTTAAGGAATACATTCACATAAATTACATACCTTTCACAAGCATAAATAATTATGCTAACATTACATTACTAGCATTGGGTCCAAGCTACATACATTAACAAATTCCTTGAACAAAAATAATCATAACATAATAAAATTTACATTATGATCACATTAACGTGTTTAGTCAATATACTTACCTTAATTATGCCACTAACTCCTACTTGAATTCAAGGCTCGATCCTTCTTTGCTTCCTATAGGGAAATTAACCCTAATAACAACTAATTAGTATTCTAGGATCATTAATTAACCACTTTTAACCATCATACCCAAGATCAACACATAAACCCTAATTTTTGAAATTGGGAATTTTATTTACTTGGTATAGAGGGTGCAATTAAGGGTTCCTAGTGGCTTATAATTCTTTTCTTCTTGTTCAATTTCACCAATTTGATCAATTTCCAAATCTTTCTCTTTTTCCTTTCTTGTTTGAGTCGACACAGAACACACACACACCCCTCTACTTTGATAATTCTAGAAATGCCAGGTGTTTCATTTCATTAATATTTATTAATTTAAGTTTGCCTGATTGGCAACTCTAGTCCTTTATGTCTCATTCTTCATGTTTTAAGCCCTCTTCTTTAATTCACTAGTCACTTATTTAATTATGACTTATAACTTTACCATTTTACTTAATAATACATTCTAAATGATTAATTACTATTATTCGTATTATAAAATAATACCTTGTCGGGCAATGGGTGTTACATCATCTACCTATTTCGTGAGGTTTTTGGTTGTGTACTTGAAATAGATTGAATAAATGCTTAAACGGAAAAATCCTTAGGGATACATTTTTGTAAACTTCTAAAGGCTACTTGAGGACAAGTAGGATTCAAGTGGGGGGATATTTGATGACATCAAATAACGTCACTTTTATAGCATTATTTATCCTATATAATTAACCCATTTTGTATAATTATTGCAAAGAATTGTTACTTAATCGTTTGTATTTGAGTATTGTAGTAATTATGGAGTACTTGGTGAAGATTAACTAAAAGGCACGCATTATGGATCTTAAACAAAGATATTTGAAGCTTACTGTTTTGACAACCAATACGCCGTATCCATCAAGGAAGATACGGCGTATCTGTGCCTACATTTCACTGAAGACCACGAAGGAGCAAGATCAATACGCCGTATCCAGAGAATCTTATACGTCGTATTCAAGATATAGAAGGTGAATATTCTGGAAGATATCAAACGTGGTCCCTACTATAAAAAAACCCCGATACGCCGTATCGAAGACTTTCGATACACCGTGTCGACCCGATTCCAGACCTTATAAATAGAAAACTCAAATAACGAGTTTTAGGTGTGCTTTTAACCACCAAGGTCAATTTTCATAAGATAAAAAAAGCCAAGAAGGTGCAGCAACATGCTTCAATCCATAGGGAAACCCTTGTAATTTAAATATTCTTGATAATCGTTCGATCTTTGGTATCATTCGCTTAACTCAGTTAGTTTACCTTGTTTGATTCGATTATTATGTTTGTATTCATCACAATGGTTATTGGCTGATACCTTTAGGTATAAGCCATATTTATAAAGATTTCAATGTTTGGTTTGTTTATCTCGATTGCTTAATTTATCGTTGGTTATTGATTATGTTTATCACATGATACTCGTTTATGTGTTTTAATGTGCGTTCAATCCATATCTAAGGATATCGCATGTAGCTTAACTAGATATCGGATTATTCTCACATAGTAATTTATATAGGTGGAATTAATAGGATCACAAATAAAGTCCTGCTAAATCCGTGTCTAAGGATATCGCGTATAGCTTAACTAGATATCGGATAGTACGTTTGGTTTAGTGAACAAGTTAGAGTAGCATGTGACCTAGAATGATTCTAATAAATAACGTTCCGATTCCTTTGGCTTGGTTTGGATAGTGAACTACCACTTATATAAAATACCGTAAACAATAAGTTAGTAAAGTCTCTATGAGCTAGGGTTTAACAAGATCACCATTGCTTTAATCCCTAAGATAGATTATAATCAGTAAAAATGATGCTTTATGCGGATGCGTCTAATTATGACATAATTAGCGTGTCTAGGTTTTAGGAAGAAGTACCGCCTAAATCTAAGAATGATATGTCGCCTCGAGATAAGTAATCATTGCACTAATAAACAAACTTGTGTTTTAATTGGAATAAATATGGTTAATACGTTTCCCTTACATTAGGCTTCACCGCATCTTTATCTTCTGTCTATCGCCTTGTGTGTGTTAATTGTCATCAAAACCTTAGGTTAGATACCTAAAACTGTGCCAGTCTCTCAGGCTGAAAACCCCCCTTTTTGCATTAGTTTTAGGTTTAACTTAGATAACTAAAATACTGATAGATTAGATATTAACGCTCTCGCTCTTAGTGATCGACATCCTACTTACCAACGAAGCTACATCTTGACCGGGTACACTGCCCGTTAAAGTGTTGTTTTAGGTATAGTCGGCATAAAATAAATAATAAAACTTGATACATAAAATACCTACTCACAACGACACGTCAATGGTGTTTTGATGACTTATTGGTTCTGCAATATGGGAGAACAAGGGAGGTGATTTTCCTTTTTATCAAGTTTTATGAGTAGAGTGCAAGTGATATTGGTTTTGATGTGGTCAAACATATATTTACATGCAATTAGAAAGCACATGTGTCCTAGACACATAACCACATAATGCCACACCATACATGAGGTGGTTTTATCACTAATTAAATTTTGTTAGTGATAAGTTTCATATTTAGAGTGTAAATTTAGAATAAGTGGGTAGTTTTGAGACCAACGGGTAATACCGAAAAAATATTTCAAGAGTTAAGACGGAACCATGAAGTAAAAACGAATAAAATAAAAATAGAATTACATCTTACGGGATACTTTTCTGACAAATTTAAATTACGTAGGGCACGAGACGAATATTAATTCTTAACACGGTTCAAGTTTAAATAAAAACGAAGAATTACTAATTGGCTAAATAATAAAAATAATTTTTTTACACAAGGATAAAAATTAGAAATAGAATATGAATAATTAATTACCTAAATTTACAGAGTATTACAGTTGATCCCCCAAAGGGAACTCTGGTCCCTAGAGTTCAACTGGTGATTGTAACAGACGACCCTAATTTCACAAATCCAAACCCCAAACATCCTCGTTTTTTTCTCAATTTCAAAAAACCCCAAATCTTATTTCATTTTCAATAACCAGTGGGGTCGACAACTGCGTTGAGTTTCGATATCATCATATTATCTAAAGTCATGAGAAGTTTTAGAGACAATTGCATCGCTAACAATGTCCCCGAAGAGTTTCCGTATTTATATAAATGATGACTATATAAAGAAAAAAATAGTGACGCTTTTAGAAAATAGGTATAAGTGGTCAAATTTAGTTTACGAGATGTTAGCGAAACAGTTTATAGGATGGTTATAAAATTGTGTATAAGATGATGACAATCTAGAGAGTAACTTACGAATTTAGCAGAATATCAAAATATAACCGACGATATCGTCATGACACTTGAATTTATAGAAACATCAAAATGAAAATTTTAACACTACAACAAAACTCATAGGAAAATACTGATAAAAGTTTTCTTAGGAAACATATAGTCCTAGAACATCTTCAACTTAGATCTTGCAAAGCAAAAATATTTCTCCTTATGCATTAGCATCGATAGTTGGTGGGGTGTCAGCAGCATAAGTCTTACTCCAACAGTCCTTGGTTTGATGACCTATCCTTTTGCGATTTCCTGCACTTAACTGAGCACTGGTCGATGTATTGTAGCTTATATCTGTTGCATAGTGGTAGATTCCTAAGATATACCTTTCCCTCAGCTAGGGCAGCAACATAAGCTTTGGCAGCTTCCTGCCTCCTGTTCTGCTGCTGATGATAGGTATTGTTATTGCGGTTGTTGTTGTTGTTTCTCTAGTAGTCCTCCAACTTTCTTTTATTGCTTTCACCCATTCTTATTGCCTTGTCTTGAATTGCTTGCTCGATCAACTCACGAGCCATGTTAATAGCATCATGGAGACTTGCAGGTTTTGATGAGGTAACATTCGCCTTGACTCGCTCAGGTAGCCCTCGAATGTAGCGCTCAATCTTCTTGTTCTTGGGTGTCACCAGATCAGGACACATTAATGATAACTCGTGAAACCGGTTGTTGTAGCCCTCAATATCATCTCCTTTCACAATCAGAGTCCAGAGTTCTTGCTTTATTTTCTGAATTTCAGTTGCTAGGCAGTACTTAGTCGTCATCATGGTTTTCACATTGGTCCAGGGGATTTGATTTGCATTAGCGAGCCCTAGATTGTGCACATTCCTATTCCACCAGGTCAAAGCACGACCCTCAAAAGTGCACGCTGCAAACTTAACCTTGTCCTCTTCGGCCCACTTGCTGTTAGGATTAAGAAAAGTCTCGGCCACTTCCAATATTTACTAGTCAAAGCCCGTAGTTAGATATATTAAACATATTAAGCTAATATGGCCCAAGGCCTATGGTAAGCCTATCAATAGGCCCCATGGCCGTCCAAACTAGTGTATAAATACCCTCTCTATAGCTTGGAGAGGGTGTTGGTTGGTTGGTTTTGTATTCTCACTTTACTAATGAATTATATGTTTCTTACTTTCTCTCTCTAGAATACATCCATCCTTCAACTTTCTCTTACTAAGTTCCTTCTCATTTCATATCAAAGATTACTTGTATTCTTTAATTGGTATCAAGAGCCATGGAGTGGTGTGTTTAGTTTTTGTGTTTAAGCTTTCTTGTTAGTTCGTTTTTGCAAAATCGTCCTTTATTTTTTCTTTTCTTTTGATTCCAAAGCTATTGTGTACACTAAATGATTATTTACCTTGGTAAATCTGATCTAGTATCTTTATGATATAGGTGTACAAGCTTAGAATCAAGAAAAATATCATTTTTGTTACATTTTTGTGTTCGAAAATCTTATAAAGAGCAAAATCTTGATTTTAAAATTTTCAGCTTAAAAACCTTAAAGTTTTCATTTTTCTTGTTCCTATAGGTTTAGTAACACTAGTTGTACAAGTATTTTTGCAAAACAATCATCAAAAGGTGTCTTTTTGTGTTTTTAAGTTTTTGGGTTTGGTTAGTAGGGGATGTCGAACAACTGAAGATCGAACTCTGAAGCGAAACTGAGTCGAACAACTCAAGTCGAACAACTCAAGTCGAACAACTGGAGGGTCGAACAACTCAAGTCGAACAAACTGAGTCGAACAACTCAATTGAACAACTGAGGTCGAACAACCTCAAGTCGAAAAACCTTATTTCAATGGAAACCGAACAACCTTGTTTTAGTGGAAACCGAACAACCTGATTTCAGTGGAAACCGAACAACCTTGATTCAGTGGAAACCGAACAACCTTGTTTCAGTGGAAACCGAACAATCTTATTTTAGTGGAAACCGAACAACCTTGTTTTAGTAGAAACCGAACAACCTTATTTTAGTAGAAACCGAACAACCTTGTTTCAGTGGAAACCGAACAACCCTACTTCAGTGGAAACCGAACAATTCACTAATTGAAACCGAACAGCTCAAGTCTTTCAAAATTACATGGTCTATTTCGTTGACTTATAAAATGTTAGTTTATGGACGTAAAAATAATAGTTGTGTGTTAGGATCGAACTCAAGATCACGGGATTGCACTCACTACAAGTTAACGATTAATAAATATTATTTATTTATTTTACACGTAAATAGTTAACGATCTCGTTAAGTGTTTAATGGAAACGGACTTCACGACTAAACAAGAAGGACTAAAAGAGAATTGGAGATCAATGTCGTGTTTGTGTTGGAAGTTAGGATTAGAGCTTCAATTTGGAAGCTTATCCTATATGAACTCAAACTCTTTTTTCCCTATAAATACCATAAGAGTTTTATGGGAAAGAGACTTGTGAAAAAGAAAAATCTCTTCTCTTTGGTCTTATTCATATTCGGCTGCATAGTATTGTTACTAACCCGAATTGATTTCTTGTTCAAGGTTTACGTGATTAACGAGCTAGTTCTTGGTTAACTTGGTAATAGCGTGTGTACCAAGACTGGTGATTCAATCTTCTTTAGTTGTTCGTGGAGTTTATGATTCTTGTTCTTGCTTAAGAATCAAAAGGTAGTAACCCATAATCTTGGTTAATTATTATTTGCATGATTAATTGATCTAATTGCTTCCGCTATATTTATTACTTTGATATTATAATTATAAGTTGTTTATGAATGTATTATTTCTATCAGTGGGCATCTCGAGCCAAATTTTAACATGTTAATAATTACCAAATTATTATGAATTATGGTTTATATTTAATATTTTTTTTGATCGGAAATTTTTTTTGTGAACCGAAAATAATAATTTTTTTTTTGTTAAAAGTTTTATTATGATCGGTTATACAAAATTTTTGTTGAATGTAATTTCAATTTTTTGGTTCGAACATATATTTTTTTTGGTTCTTTTTTGTTAAATTTAGAAAACTAATAACCATATTTTTATATTTCATGGATTTAATTGGTCATGATGTATATAGGTTACGATCTTGGGTCTTGTTAATTAATTGTTAAGTATAGCATGTAATTAAATTGTATGGATCCATGGAAAAACATGCATATTATCTTGGATCTTTAGAAACTTATTTTTTTACATGAATTGTATGACATTTAATTTTGTATGATAAATCTAAAATTCGAGGTAGTCTTATATATTGATTGTGATTATATGATAAGTAAAACCTAGATTTTAATTAGGGTTCATCATATAAATGGAATGCATGTGGCTATATGATTTATCTAAATGCATATAAATGTTATTATGTGTTTAATTTAGTCTATTATTTTAATACTTGTTTTGGCTTATTATATTATGTTGAATTGTTGGGTAAACAAAAGGGTACTTTTTCAAAGAAAAACTATTATGGACTAAATACTATTAAAAATTAAGAATTGTTTTGAAGATCAAATAGTTGATTGGTAATTTTTTGCACTGAATGGTATAAAAAGGCTCATCCAAAATGACAAACTGTGTGGGAAGTTTTACGCGTCGCTGGTCAAACCCGACTAAAGAAGGAGGTTATGCTTCAGCGCTGACCAAATTCTCGGCTTGTTGTACGTCATATTAGGAGTTTCCTACGACTGTTAATTAAGTACAAATATTACCTTAAGGTTGATTTGTCTCAATTACACCCCGAAACACTAAGTTTGAAATGACTTATGCAAAGTACGGTTTCCGGTGTGGGGGCGATAATTGAGCACTTTCTTTAATTGGTTCATCCAAATGCCATCTAACCAAAATTGTTTATTTGATCTTCACCTAAATGTTATAAAAAAATGTTTTATTACAATGTATTGACTATTGGATGTGTATGCTTGCTTCTCCATACATAATTTTGATTTAACATATCTAAATTGTATACCCTTAAACTTAAGTTATGCCATCTATTATAAAGGACACTTGGAAATGATGGAGTAAGTCAAGTGTGAGACTTGGGAATATTCGTAATGGAAGATCCTTATCATGAACTGAGTGAGACTCTCACATGAATGTGTTTACGTTCTTTAGATTTGAATGACTTAATTGAGTTACTTAGTGAGATTCTAGAAACCTCTAAGGCATTAAGATGGGATGAAAACATGTTTACAATTTGCAAACAGTTTGGCAATGTAAATCCACAATAAATATCTTAGGAAATTGAAAAATGTTTGTCAATTAATTGTTCGACAAGTTACCATGTTGAATACATTCATCACTAGCAGATTCAGATCTGAGTGATGGGTTTATGTCAATATGGGGTCCTAAGTCTTTTCAAGGAGATGAACTATGGTTATATGTATATCACCTGGGTATATTTTTATTTTCTTGAAAAATAGTATTATCGAAAATACTAATGATTTTTGAACTTTTTCTGTAGAAATGGCTCATTCCGACAATAACGCTTTAAGTTCTGCGTTCAAAACTTTCTTTGAATCCGAATACTCTTTGATGGCCCAATTTTCAAGGAATGGCATCGTTCTCTAAGAATTGTCTTTGAGAGTAGCTGATTCTTATGATCTATTTGGTATAAAGCTTGTCCTGGATAAACCCCTGAGGACCTTGCTACAGCTGAAGATAAAGGCTGCAGGGATAGCAGAATATATAAAGCACTCTGATGTGGCTGTATTATGCTTGGGAAAAATGTCACCTGCTCTGCAAAGGCAGTTTTGTAAAATTAAATACACCCTCAAAACATGTGGCTGAACTTCGAAAAAATGGTTTGTGTAACCTCCTTGCTGTTGAGATCTTCAGATCTGGTAGAGTTCTCTACATAGTTTCAACAGGCCACCTGGTAAATCAGTAATGTGAACATGTATTGGAAATGAAGGGCTCATGACCCAATTACTTACACTTGGGAACACCATTCGACAATGATTTGGCAGTTAGAGTTTAAACTTTAATCAACAGGTCCCTTAACAAGGAATTTTGGTGATTTTGCTAAGTAAACTTCAATATGCATTGCGTGGGGAAGACAGTGAGTGATTTACTCAGCATTGTCATGACTATCGAAAAGGGTTTGTAGGACTACAGGTCATGCCCCTTCTCTCAAGTATTCTCAATAAAAAGGGTAGGGATAACAAGGTCAAACCCGCAAGGGGGGAAAACAAGCAGAAAAAATGGGGAAAGGGTAAGGCTGATAAGATCAAGCAAGTTGTGCCTTCTCAACCAAAGGCCTAATCCCAGAAGAGAAAGGAAAAATCCTAATAAGGATCAAGCTTGTCACCACTGCCACATGACTGGGCATTGGAAGAGGAACTGCCCTCTTTATCTCGAAGAGTTGCGTGCAAATAAGAAGAAGTCTGAGCATAGTGCTGCAGGTTCAGGTAATTTATTTGCAATTGAATTATTCAATCTAACTCACAAATTAAATTCTTGGGTATATGTTACGGGATGCGGTATCTCATCTTTTGTAAGACGTGCAGGGGGATTTAATGCTGAAAGGAAACTAGTTATGGGGATCAATATCTGCATATGGGCATATGGAGCACAAGCAGTTGTTGAAATGCCATAGGAACGTTTAGATTTAGTTTTACCTTCGGGTTTGTACTGAAATTAACAGATGGTTACTTTGCACCTTCTTATTGTTAGAGGTGTTTGTTTCCTTTTCATGTTGTGGATTTGGTTTTAAACATACTGTTGCTTAGTAATGGAATTCTGTTTCTTTAATAGTGCATTCTTTTTAGTGCTATTTCTGTTGAATGTGTGTTTGAAAATTGACTTGAATAAAAATGTCACCAAGAATATAATTTTGTTTAGCATAAATAGAAGAGTCATCTTCAGTCTCATGAATTCGTGAGGAGGAAGCTATATTTGGTTTAGTCTGTTGATCATGCTCAAAGATAGGAGCAACATGAGGAGTAGCTTGTGGTCTTGTTATAGGAGCAACATGGGGAGTAGCTTGTGGTCTTGTGGGTGTAGACACATGGTCTTGAGAATGGTCAGATTCATGCCTAGTCTCAGGAATAGTTTCAGGAATAGGTGGTGGGACAGCTTGTACATCTGCCCCTGCTCTGGCACCTTCTTGAGCTTGGGAAAGCATGGCATCCAAAAGTGGCATAGGTTTCCCCACAAAGTTGAGCTTCATATTAGCAAAAAGTTTGCTAGACAGCTTGAACACATGATACTGTCTGGTAATGCTGGTTTCTATACCCAAAATGGCTTGAAGGAATCGAGGATACATTAAAAACTTTTTAGCATTCCCTATGTTGCTAACCATCCCCTTAAAAATATAGCTAGACCAGTTGAATCTTCTCCCATCAGAAAGACAAATAAGAGCAACAGCAATTGAGCTACCAAATTGATCCCAACTACCAGACTTGGTACTGAGACAATGAAGAAGGGTGTGGACCAAAAACCTCCATTAAGGTGAAAACTTGTTCTTGAAAAAGGTTAACTTGCCTTCAGTTACATACCCAAGATTATCCATGCCAGAATAGATTTCCACAATAGGTAAATCATCAATACCGCCATCATCAGCTAATTGAAGTTGGCTTCTTACGGATTCCTCAGTGATGGTGTATGGAGTCTTATCAATGGTAGCTAGGATAGCTGGAGGACCTAACTCCGGTGACCTGAGAGTGGCTGTTGACCAAAATTGTTTGACTAATGAGTCAAAGATGATGGGGTCATGTGTAAGAGCATACCTTATGTGAGAAGCCCCCAAGAAGTCAAGAATCTGATGATAATCATCACTTCCTTTGGGTTTTTGCAAATAACCCACTTTGTTGTGTTCATCTCTGTATCTGAGTGCGGCCATTGATGACTTGGAAATAGGGTTGAGATTTTGTGCTGGTTGTGGATCGCAATGAGAGTTGATACTGGTGGATAGTGGGAATTTAATTGATCTTGAAGAATGATCTCAATGTGTATTGGACCGTTTTGAACTTAGGGTTTTAATGAAAAGGTAATTGTTAAAATTTGAGAAAATAGTAATTATCCATTTAATTAGAAACCCCTTTGACGAATTAAATGGCAACAATATCTCAATGGTGACTTTTAATTAAGATAAAAGTCAAGTTTAATCTACCAGCACAAAGAAAAGTCAACCAGAAGGAAAATTAACATTACCAGTAGGAAGTGGTCTATCAGTAGGAAAAATGAAAACTATCAGTAGGAACTCTGGTTACACCAGAGGGAACACTTGAACTACCAGTATGAACATTCTGGCATCAAAATAAAACCACGTGGTCTATGTATTGTTTAGGGGGAGTAGAAACACTAGTAACGGATATTCTCACTCTTTGAACAATTAGTTGCAAAAGATTAGCCAATAATACACACCAACATATACAATAAAATTGGAAAGAAATGTAACTATCAAAATTACTAAACTTCAGTAGAAAGTTTAAACTACAGGAGAAAGAAAAATACAACGACTAGTAAAAGCAGATTCACCAGTAAGTGTATTATTGACCTTGCTTCTCGTTTGCACACTGGTGAAGTTATGATACACAATAATCAGAGATTAAGTATGAATTGTATTGATTCTCTTTGTTACCATAGGACTGACTTCCATAGTGGATGATAAGTTGTTTAGATCAGCACCAAATCATCACATAAGATGAAAGAAGAGAATAATACAAGTGAGGGTTATTATTTCAAGGTCTGATGGACTGGGAAATCGTGTTGTAGGCTCATATCAAGAATGAATCTGTTTTGGACAAAAGCCGGTAGGAATAGGAAATACACAGGAGAAATTGTTGTATCACCAGAGGAATTTGGATGCTTACTAGTAGGAACTTGGTATGCAACCTGGAGGGGTAACTTAATTTTGTACTTGCTTCGTCTGAAATTCCTTCAGTATCTTTTTCAAACAGAGTTGGCTCTTTGTCATGACTTTCAGCCTTGCATGCTCTTTTGAAAAATGTCTTCAGCAAAATCAAGAGGAGTATCATTCCAACTTTCATCACTAGAATATCTTAGGCTCAGCCTTTTGTATGCTGTATTGATGGATAAGAGGGATAATGATGACTTGGTCATACATTTTGGACGTCTGAATCAGCTATTCTTGTGTACTTGCGAGTTTGGCTATTCTTCTTTGTGTGACTGCAGATTGGTTGCTTTTATCACGGTTTATAGCCTAACTGTATCAGTCAAATATTCAAGGTATTCAAAATACCATTATGACAAGACCTGAACATTAGGTTCTTTCCTCAAGATACCTTAGATTCATAGTTTCTTCTTACCCTATTTATTTGGCACATTGTTACACCCCTGTTGGCTTTATTACTTGAGAGTATCCAACATATGTAGCATTCATCCTGCCTTCCCTTCAAACTTACCCAAATGATCTTTTGTTTTGAATGGTCACATGTCACCCTAAGGGTTTTAATTGACTGATGAAGGAACGTTATAGTAATAAGGCATATGGTGTCTTATTATGATGACTAGTTACCAACACTCTGTTCAAGACTAACAAGAGTTCTTACTGCTTCAGTCCAAAACATAGTAGGTAACTTAGAGTCAGCTAACATAGTTTTAGCTGCATTTATGAGGGTTCTATTTTTCCTCTCAGCAACCCCATTTTGTTGTGGGGTTCTAGTGACTATAATCTATTTATCCCTTTAGCCACATTGTTCAATAATATGAGCATTTGAACTCGTTCCATTATCACATCTTATAGCTTTTACTTTTTGGTTAACTGGTTTCAACAAGATTAATAAAGTCCTTAAGGATAGGATAACCCCCCCCCCCAGTCTTCCTTCCCCATTTGTTCTATAAAAGAAAACCCAACAAAACTTGCTATAGTTATCAGTTGTCACAGGAGTAGGATATTTGTGGTCAATGTTTTTAATTGATGTATGACCAAAGAGGTCCACATGATAGTAATGTAATAGGTAAGAAATGAAGTTCACAGCAGTGATAGCCTTATAGAGGCTTGTGTTGATTGCCTTTGCAGTATGCAACACTTGTATGTCTATCTTGAAAAGTTTTGGGGTATCCTTTAACTATGTCACCTTTACCAACCTGTTTATGTTTTTAGTTCACTATGACAATCCTCCTATGCATTTAACTATTCACTCAATGAGGCTTTCTTTTGCACCAAACAAGCCAAATTTCCCTTGGGACTGAGATTATTCCAAGTTCATGGTTGTTAAAAATTATGTTTCCTTGAAACCATAAGTATCCCATACTTTCTTCTAGATGTATGCAGTCCTTGGATAGGCACAAGACAATCAGTGTCTGTGAATAGAACTCTATTCTTCTTGGTCACAGAAATCTAATGAGATGGAGAAAAAGTTGTAAATGTTGTAGTTCTTTCACATAGTAGACATTTTCTAAAGTCCAGTGTGGAAGTTCTGATTGTCCTTTTCCAGTTATCCTACCTTCACCACTCAAAAAGTCACCTTTACTCCTTGAAATTCTTGATAGTCCATCAAGTCTTTCCATGTTAACCTGTCCATACTTCTAGAACAACCACTATCTAAAGATCCCTTATCTTCAACATCTGAATAAGGATTTTCCTACAATATACAAAATTAGAAAAAGTTGTATACTAAGGGGAACCCAAGCCATTATGGCTTGGGTCTGCCTTGTGGATATTAATAAAGGTTGTCCATATCTGTTGAATATGCATGAGATCCACTGTTGTTCGTGGGTACCCAATATAAACCTTATTCTAGTGTTTTACATCAAGAACATCCCATGCTGACGGGTTTAACAGCAGTTGCCCTCTCAACCCACCATCTTGCTTTGATTATGATACAATTGAGGTATTATGGTGTATAAGTTCTAATATAAGAACTTGAGGGCTATTTAGATGGGTGGCATAGGTTCTAGAAGTACTTTTTTTACCATCCAGAAGTTACTGATGGAGATATCTTTACAGAGGGGAAACTGGAAAAGGCCTATTTTATCTCCGTAGGAACAGGAAATTTGTTTTTTTTTTTTTTTTTTATTATTTTTTAGAACCTTGGCTTATCTAGTAGGAACTGGTTTTGGTCTTTCCAGTTGTAAACGGCTTTTGGCCTAAAGTAGGAACTGGTTTGGGTACCCTACCAGTAGGAATTGGTTTGGACTCTACCAGTAGAAGAAACCTGGTGGTTTGGTCTTTGCAGCAGAAATAGGACCTTGCCAGACCTAAGTGGGTACTGCTTGTGGGACAAAGTGATTTGATGAGTGACCTAGAATCATTGTCAAATTGGTTTGCTTGAGGATTTTCCCACACCATCAGAATCATTAGCATATTGTGTCTCAAATAATTTACAATCCTTAATGGGATCGGATGAGATAACTTACCACATACAAAACATGACTTTGAAAACAGATGAAGATTTTTCCTAAAGATGACTGCCTTTTTATTAAATATAACCATTCTTATTACAGAGTCCTAGAAGTGTTTTCAGTCTTATAGAACTATTACAAGAGGAAAAATAGGTTTATCCTGAACAATAATGGGGTCTTGGATAGGTGTTCCAGCAAAGGAATTCAATTCAGCCTCACTCTCAGATGTGGGGTTATACTGGACAGTAGAGGTAGATTCATTTGGATTAGGCTCTGACGTTTTGATACTTGGATCATAGAGGCAAAGTCATTTGGTTGTCCTTGAAGTCTTGTCAACTATTATCACAAGAGGACAAAGTCATTAGACACAGATTTAGTGTCACAGCGGTTGAGGCTTAATGTACCATAAAAATTTGTGATTCATCTAAGTCAGTGTGATCTGATAGAGGAGTGTAGTCTCCAAAAAGAGAGTGGAGGACACTTTATACTATTAGTTTTTTGGCAAACCTATTGATATTACGGTTTACCTTTACTTCTTCAGAAGTTAGTGGTAAATACATAAATGATAAGTCATTCCAATCCTAACTCATTTCCCCCTATTTAGTTATTTAAATCCAAACCCACTTTTGTTCTAACAGGGGGGAAAATGGAACTATCAACTTAATTTGAACAGTTTTGGAAGAGTACTCCACATTTCATGTTTAAACTAAGTGATTATCAAGTTTTGTCTGTAAGTCTTTTATTAGCTAGTCTTCGAGCAATACTAATACATTCCTTTCAGAATGTTATAGTAGATTAGTTGTATTTTCTAGTTCATAGACAACACCCTAATCTTATCTTCAAGTGTTCAACTGACTTTTCTGAAGGAAACTCGCTTTTGTTTTTTCCATAGTTTTAAGTGAGTTCTTAATAAGCTTGAACTTGTATAAAATATTCTCTATTTTGTTTATCTAAGTTCATTATACTGTTTTGAAGTTCATTATATTATTGTCACAACCAAATGGGAGTTATGTACCTTCAGTATGTGGAACACCCATGAGAGCAAATTCTCCAGCATTACCTGCAAGTACTGACTTCCTTTGTATAAGCTCTAGTGATCAAGTTGTATATTCTTAGCAGCACCTTTCTTAATTCATCCTTAGTATCACATACAGCAATCATACTCAAACTTCTTAGAAGCAATAATCCTTCACCCTGACCATCATGAATTCCTGTCCAATCAACCAATGTTATCAACAGTGAATCATGCTTTGGAATCTTTTCCTTCTTTCAACCTCCTGAAATCTTGAATGACGAATATCTATGTTGTCATTTCCTCTCTTTGCCCTGCATTATTTGGCAAGTGGCGTCTTTGAAGGGGACACTTGTAACATCTGACTTTCTTCTGTTGAAACCTTGCAGATTCTTCTTATCAATCAATCTTTCTTTCCATGCTCGTTATGCTCAAACTTGTTGTACTATAACAGAAAGCATACGCCATTGCCATCTTTAAGTCCATCTCTCCTGATTAATTTTTCTATTGATCAAAATTGCATAAGCCAGTGTTGTTTTGCTAAGTATCTGCAACATAAGATCTAAAGAACATCTTCAATTACATTACCAGATCTTTGAGACCCGTCTTAGAGTTCGAGGGAACAGTGTAGATTAGATGAAGAATAGCTTGGGGATATCTGCATATGACATCTTTCTGTAGCACTGGGTGGCATAACAATGCAAAATTGTTGTGGTGACCCTGTAGATTGGATTAAAGAAAAAGTAGAGTTCCTTTGATATCTACCTCAGAGTCTGTAACTTGTAGTATATCATCAAAGAAAAGAAATTCAAGTTTCTACCTCTTGGTTTTCAAGTTAAAGTCTACCTGAGGACCATGATGAAGGCCAAAGCTTTAGAACTTGAGATTAATATCGTCATCCTCTGGCTTGGCTTGAGTTGGTTAAGCTGACTTAGAATCTTCTGCTTCTTATCATACCTTTTGTGCAAACCAATGCTCTTCACTAATTCTGAACTCTGAAAATTCGTGCTTAACATAGAATTTCTCATCTTATTAGATTCGGCGATTTCACCAAACCTAGCTTGACTGCATTCCAATAAGTCCCTTGCATCATCCATATTAATGGAATCAGGCCACATGATATCAGAATAGACTGAAGCAAGGTTAGTTTTTGCCTTGATTTCCCTCTCTGATCAGCGATGTGTTCATCAGCAGTCGTTGGGGATGTATATTGACCTTCCATAACCAATCTCTTCAGTCTCTTGTCAAGCTATTGCCATTTTGAATCACCTTCACAGATATTACATATCATTGTTTTTGATTAATTATTCCATCTTCATTAGCCAAGGCCTCATACTTCATCTTTCTTAAAAATAAGGAAACTTTGCATTTTTATTTGAGATAGTGGTAATGTATTGAGGTTGAATGTTTCGTTGTTGTTTGAGGAATGGTGGGTTCAATTATGAACACTAGCATCATCGCTATCATTGTCAGATCCTGCAATTTTAAAGGTATATAAAGGTCTTTTAGTATGTTTGGTTGTCGTGGTTTATAAGGATCTTTAAATCAGAATATTATTCTTTATGAGAGACTCTTAACAAGCTCTGATACCACTTGTTAGGATCCCACTTAGTAGATCTTTACTGATGTCTACAGGTGGTGAGTAACCTATGTAATTCTCAGTATCACAACGAGAGACTCTTTGCTTAAGAAAGATCAATGTCTACACGGAATATGACACTACTAGTAAGTAAGAACCATGTCTAATTATAAATAAATGATCCTTCTTTGGATTTTATTATGTATAAGTGATAGAATTGGTGTGTTTTTGGATGTCCACATTTCCTTTAGCCGTCAGGTATCTCTTTATAGTGGAGAAACCTATCTTCATTTAATCAAAACGCGTGAGATTGTATATGCATGAATATCTTCCTTTTTTAGCTTATGTCATATCCTCATCTATAACTAAACTAATCTTTATCTTGGGTATAACTATTTGAGTCGTTCAAAAATGCTTTTAAAACATAAGGATAATATGATGCAAGAAAAGATAAAACAAATTGATACCACCCCAATTGATTATGCTGCTCTTAGTAAACTTTATAAAGATTTTGAAACACGGTTTGTTCCACAAACTGAATTATCTGCTAAACAAGCCTTTTGGAAGCATAACTCTGTGAATTCCTCAGAACCTGATCTTTCTGATAGACCCACCAATGTTGAGGTTCCTAAAGAACTTCCTAAAGTCAGCTTGGTAAATACGAGTTTGAAGAAACTTAAATACCATCTTGCTAACTTTGATGTGGTAGTCAAAGAAAGAACCACGCCCACAGCTATCACTGAGGGCACGTGGGGTTTCGAACATACAAAAGCTTGTTTTAGGGATGAAATAATTCCATTTGTAAAAGCTCTGAAGGACTTATTTAGTACATTCAACCAACAATTGGTTGATGAACTGGCTGAAGTCCAAAATGTCTTCTATCAAATGGAACAGGCTGTGGAACAACATCGTGTAGAGTCAAAAACATTTGAAGTTAAAATGAATCAAGCTTTGAACGAAAACGAATGACTCTTGGAACAAGTGATGAGCAAAGATATTGTGAACTTGATTGTAAATTCCTCTGTGGATTTTGCCTCTGTGAATGTGCATGAATGCAAAAAGTGTCTCAAACTTGAGACTGAGCTTCAAAAGGATTTTGTTGAAAAAGAGATTTACGATAAACTGTTCAAAAGGTTTACCACTCTTGAAAAACATTGCATTTCGTTAGAAGTTGATACTCAACTTAATCAGGAAATTTTTCAAAGGAACAATTCTATTTCAAATCAAAGTGCTCCAAGTTTTGATCAATTGTTTGAATTAAATGAATTGAAAGCTCAGTCCCAAGCGAAAGACATGGTCATAAAGAAGTTGAAAGAGAGAATTAAATCTCTCAGTGGAAATATGGATAAGGATAAGATCAAACAGGACTTAGAAGAGATTGAAACCATAAATATTGAATTGGATCATAGGGTGACAAAGCTTATTGCTGAGAATGAGCATTTGAAACAGACCTATAAGCAACTTTATGACTCGATTAAACCAGCACGTGTTCGATCAAAAGAACAATGTGCTGACTTAACTAATCAAGTCAATCTAAAGTCTGTGGAAATTTCTGATTTAAATGCTTGTCTTCAGGAAAAAGTTTTGGTAATTACAACTCTCAAGGATGAATTGAGGAAACTCAAAGGAAAAGATTTAGCTAATAATGAAGTTACACATCATCCTAGTGATCCAGAGATTAATACGGAACCAATAACCCCTAAATTGTTGAACAAAAGGTCAGCTCACTCTGCCTATATTAAGCACACTCAGGAAGAAGTTGCAGTTCTTAGGGATCTAGTCGATCATATTGAAGCAAACTATGCACTAGATCCAACCTTAGAATCTGCCTGTAAGTATACTAAACTAATTCAGGAGTTGCTTTCAAAAATTAGTAAAACCTGCCCTAGTATCAACAATTCCGGAGAATAATTAGTGGTTGTGACCCCAATGAATAAAGTCAAAAGAGTTAGATTCACTGAGCCCGTCACATCCTCAAGAAACACAATCAAAAAAAGGCCTCTACATCAAACCTAGCTTCTAACAAACCTATGTTGTCTTTTACAGGAGTAAAACCATCAACTAGTGCTAGCGGATCACAGCCTTCAGGCAATACAAAGAAAGATAAGATTCTGCAAACATAAAGTAGTACCTAGATGAATAAAGTAGAAGCCTATCCTAGGAAAGTTAAATCTAGTTTGAAAAATAAAGTTCATGTTGTTGCACCTAAAGGAACTGCTTATGTGCAGCATTCCAAGCGTAATGCTAATTCTGAACTTAAATGTGTTAAGTGTAATGGTTGCATGCTTTCTAATAATCATGATTTGTATGTTCTTGATTATATCAATAATGTGAATGCTCGTGCAAAATCTAAATCTGCTAAGAAACAAACAAAGAGAAAAGTTTGGAAACCAACAGGAAAGATGTTTACAACTATTGGATATATTTGGAGACCTACTGGTCGGACCTTCACTATCGTAGAAAATGCGTGCCCTTTAACTAGGATTACCACTACTACTGAAGCGCCCCTTATGAAACCAGTTTTTCTAGATAATAAAACATCTAAACCTGCTGTAACATTAGTCTATTCACGAAAACCTAGGAACTCTAAAACTAATGTTCCTGTTAGCAAATCTAAGGTTCTTTAATCTGTATCTGTTAACAAAAAGGAACCTAGTAAATCTTGGGGATCCATAATTTCTGATGTTCCATCTTCCTCTCTTAATGAATGCAGGTCATCCAAATTGTCATCTGGTATTTGGACTCCGGTTGCTCCAAGCATATGACCAAAGATCGCTCTTAGCTCACCAATTTCGTCAACAAATTTTTGGGTACAGTCAAATTCAGAAATGATCATGTGGCAAAGATTTTGGGATATGGTGATTATCAGATTGGGAATGTTACGATATCAAAGGTTTACTATGTGGAAGGATTTGGACATAACTTATTCTCCGTTGGGCAGTTTTGTGATTCGAACCTTGAGGTTGCTTTTCGTCAACACACCTGCTTCATTCGTAATTTAGAAGGTGTTGATTTATTGACTGGATCTCGAGGCAACAATCTGAATACTCTGTCTCTTGGAGACATGATGGCGTCCTCTCCCATATGTCTCTTGTCAAAGGCCTCAAATACTAATTCCTGGCTATGGCACCGACGTTTGTCTCATCTAAACTTTGTTACAATCAACCATTTAGCTAGACATGGTCTTGTTTGAGGTCTCCCTAAGCTTAAATTTAAAAAGGACCATCTGTGTTCTGCATGCGTAATGGGTAAGAGCAAGAAGAAACCCCACAAACCTAAATCTGAAGACACCAATCAAGAAAAACTCTATCTGTTACACATGGATCTTTGTGGACCCATGCGTGTCGCAATAATGAGAAGGTTGGTATCTCTCACAAAACATCTGTAGCTCGCTCTCCACAACAAAATGGTGTCGTTGAAAGACAGAATCGTACGCTAATTGAAGCTGCTCGCATAATGTTGATTTATGCAAAAGCTCTATTATTTCTATGGGCTAAAGTAGTGGCTACCGCATGCTCTACCCAAAATCGTTCCATTATACGCCTTCGTCACGGCAAAACACCATATGAGCTTTTACATGACAAACTTCCTGACTTATCTTTCTTCCATGTATTTGGTGCACTCTGCTATCCAACGAATGATAGTGAGAATTTGGGCAAGTTACAACCAAAGGCTGATATTGGTATTTTCATTGGTTATGCACCCACAAAGAAAGCATTTCGAATTTACAACCGACGTACCAGACGAATCATTAAGACAATTCATGTAGATTTTGATGAGCTGACTGTGATGGCTTCTGAACACAGCAGTTCAGGACCCGCACTTCATGAAATGACTCCTGCAACAATCAGTTCAGGACTCGTGCCAAACCCTTCTCCTTCAACACCGTTTGTACCACCTTCGAGAACTGACTGGGATATGTTGTTTCAACGGTTGTTCGATGAATTATTCCATCCTCCACTAGTGTTGATCACCCGGCCCCTGAAGTCGTTGCTCCAATTGATGAAGTAGCAGCTCTAGAACCCGCTGTATCAACCGGTTCACCTTCCTCAACTACAGTTGACCAAGATGCACCATCACCAAGTAACTCTCAAACAACACCCGATACCCAACCTCCCGTCATTCCTAACGATGTTGAAGAAGACAATCATGATATTGAAGTTGCACATATGGGTAATGATCCGTACTTTGGTATCCCAATTCCAGAAGTTTCTTCTGATCAATCCTCATCGTCAAATTCTATTCATACAATTGTGCATCCTAATCACCAAATTTCTGAACATAATAAAAAATGGACTAAGGATCATCCACTTGAAAATATAACCGGTGAACTCGCTAGACCAGTTTCCACACGGCTGAAATTACATGAGCAAGCTCTTTTCTGTTACTACGATGCTTTCCTCACTGTTGTTGAACCCAAGACGTATAAAGATGCTTTGACTTAAGCCTGTTGGATTGAAGCAATGCACAAAGAACTCAATGAGTTCGAACGACTTGATGTATGGGAGCTCATACCCCGACTAAATAAAGTTATGGTTATTACTTTGAAGTGGATCTACAAAGTGAAACTAGAAGAACTGGGAGATATACTAAAGAACAAAGCTCGGTTAGTGGCTTGTGGTTACCGTTAAGAGGAGGGAATTTATTTTGAAGAGTCTTTTGCTTCGGTTGCAAGATTAGAGGCTATAAGGATTTTTCTCGCGTTTGCTGCTCATATGAACATGGTCATCTACCAAATAGATGTGAAGACTGCGTTTCTGAATGGTAATCTGCGGGAAGAAGTTTATGTTAGCCAGCCGGATAGGTTTGTGGATAAAGATAAACCAAATCACGTGTACAAGCTTAAGAAAGCTCTTTATGGGTTGAAACAAGCTCCACGCGCGTGGTATGACATGTTGTCTTCGTTCCTGATATCCCAAGACTTCTCCAAAGGTTCAGTGGATCCCACATTGTTCATACGCAGAGACGGCAAGGAACTACTTCTGGTACAAATATATGTCGATGATATCATCTTTGCTGCATCTACACCTGAACTTTGTGACCTATTTTCTAAAATCATGTGTTCAAAATTTAAGATGTCAATGATGGGCAAAATCTCATTTTTCTTAGGACTACAGATTTCTCAAAGTCCCAGAGGCATCTTTATTAACCAGTCAAAATATGCCCTTGAATCCTTAAAGAAATACGGTTTTGACTCTTGTGACCCAGTGGATACTCCCATGGTGGAGAAATCCAAACTGGATGAGGATAAAGAAGGGAAAGCCGTTGATCCGTCACACTATCGTGGTATGATAGGCACCCTCCTTTATCTCACAGCCAGTAGACCTGACCTACAATTTGCTATATGCATGTGTGCCCGGTATCAGGCTCGGCCTACCGAAAAGCACTTAAATGCAGTAAAAAGGATCTTTCGATATCTAAAAGGAACCGTTAATCGGGGACTATGGTATCCGAAGGATTCTTCGATTGCTCTAACAGCATTTGCAGATGCGGATCATGCTGGTTGTCAAGATACACGCCGTAGCACATCTGGTAGTATGCAATTTTTGGGAGATAGACTTATCAGTTGGTCATCAAAAAGGCAGAAAAGCGCTGCGATATCCAGTACGGAAGCTGAATATATTGCTTTGTCCGGCTGTTGTGCTCAAATCCTTTGGATGAGATCACAGCTTACCGACTATGGCTTTGGTTTCAACAAAATTCCAATGTACTGTGATAACAAAAGCGCTATTGCCTTATGCTGCAACAACGTTCAACATTCCAGATCAAAGCATATAGACATCAGATTTCACTTTATCAAGGAGCATGTTGAGAATGGGGTGATCGAACTTTACTTTGTCAATACGGAGTATCAACTGGCGGACATCTTCACTAAAGCTCTTGGCCGAGAAAGAATTGAATTTCTGATCAACAAGCTGGGAATGCGGAGTTTTACGCCGGAGACTCTGAAACAATTGGCAGATGAAGTTGATGAATAGTGGTGGTACCTATTCACATATCCTGTATCATATGTATATACATAAAACCATAAAAACCAAAAAGATTTTTCATTTTTAGAAAACTTTTATAAAAACAAAATACAAAAATATAAAATCTATAAAACCAAAGAAAAAATTAAAAAATGAAAAAATATAAAAAGAGGTAATAAAGGCATGTCTTCTGAAAATCGATAACATTTACGGTCTTAGAAATGTCATTCAATAATGATACGAGGCTGTAAATGAAGTTCGAGCAGAAGTTACAAATGTTTTCAAAACATGCCAAATGGCTTGCTATTATTTCAGATAGTAACCCGGACATCATTTTAAAGGCAAGTATTCCGTCAAAAAGGAAACTTGACCTCTCAACGGGAATTTATTCTCGGGCATGGTCTACTTTATGACCATGCAAAGGCTTGTGATTACTTTGCATCACAACCCGTGCTTCCTATATTTCCATAAGTGCACGCATCAGTGCACTTATGTGTTAAAATAAGAGAAATCTTATTTCTGTGTTTGTTGTTTTTCAAAAATATAACATTGCTTCATCAGAAAATGCTTTTTCAATGACATTCGTCTTCTCAAACAACGACTACAGCTCTTTAAATAGAAAATGAGTCAGTGTTTGAGGGAGAGAAAATGTCAAATTTTTTCTTCATAATAAAACTGTGCTTAAAGGGAAAATGTTTTTAAACAATAACGGAATATCAATATTGAGGAAAGTTAATTAACTTTAGCTTATGTGTGCTGATTACCGTCTCCGAACACACTATATATATAATATAATATATAAGTATATAAGGATTATATCAAATAATAGTATAGTAAGTATTTTACGTCGGGTTCAAGAAACAAACTTTTAACCAAAGTTGTCTCAAAAAAACATCCCGGGTCGTTTTCCTTCGACGAAGCGAGAATTGAAAATCGGTTAAGTCCGGGATCGCGCGTTTTAAATGGTTTCAAAGATTTTTGAATTGGTTTTTCTAAATCCTACTAAATGTAAATGGCAAGTAAATAATTGCACGAAATTAAGTAAACAAGAAATAACAATTAAACACGTAAGCATTAAAATGTAAACGGGAATTTAAAACGCGACATTTAAAACCTAAATTATCGAAAATCAATCCTAAAACTATTTTTCTACTATTTCCAATCCTAATTTACTAACTACTAATAAAAATCTAAGGAAATTCTAAAACGAGGGTGCTTAAAGTTTAAAAACGAAGAAAACGAGAACGGGAACGAAATCCCGTTCTTTAAAATGTGAAATTTCAAAATATTAACCCTAGGAAAGTAAATTTCAAACCTAAGCCTAGAATATGATAAAAGAAAATTTTATAAAAAAGAAAATTATTTTTTTAATTATTTTTCTATTTTTATGATTTTTTAAAGATTTTAACAAAATTAATTCACGAAAATTATAAAACGTTAAGCTAAAAATCCTAGAAAATTTCTAAAAGTACTTAATTAAAATCAGATGTAAAAAAATATCAAATCCTAAAGAGCTAAACTAAATAAGCCCTGGAAAAATCGAATAAGCACTCGAAGTGCTTATTGTAACTAGATTTCAAAAGGTGGTAAAAAGAATAAACCAACGCACATTGAGACGGTAAAAGTCCCAGGGCGCATTAGTGTGTTGGTGTGTTGTGTTATATAAAGGTTGAGGAGGGTAGAGGTCAGGGGTTCGAGCCTTGCTCACCCCTGACTTCCTCTCTTCCTTTTTTTTTATTTTTGCAAAAATTTTGAAAAGCAAAGTTGTAAAACAGCTTAATATGAACATTTTTTGTGAAAACAACTTTGCTGTAAACTAGAAAATAAGCTAGAAATTAGCTTAATACAATGACAGTAACACTTAGACTCTTTTAAAACTTTATAAAAACTCAAAGAACGAAATAAGCTTGGAATAAGCTTAAACTTAATAAAATAAGCTATGACTATCCTAACATTACCCTAATAAGCTATTTGTACTAAACTTAAGCTAAAATGACAAGCCATAAGCTGAAAAGTACTAATCAGCACTTATTTCTAAACTGAATACCAAACAGACTTTTAAGCAACTTTGAGCTTATTTTTAAGCACACAAACGGATCCTTATAGACTTATAGCTTATACCAGCTTAAAGCTTGGCCAAAAAAACTATTTAAAACTATTCTTGAAAAGCATTTTGAAATTCAATTAAACCATGAAAAAGCAACTTGAAAAAGCTGTTTGGCTCAGTATGCCCTGAGTCAATTTTTGAAAAGACAAAGGACAGTTATTAAGCTTAAAAACAGATAGGCAAATAAGCTAATTTTTATAAAACAAGCTAAAACAGTTCTAAATTTACCTATGAACTACTTGAACAATAAGTTTCAAAAAGCTAAAAACTATCCTAACTATCTGAATTTTAAGCTTAAAAATGGCCTTAAGGGCTTATACTATCTGATGCAGATTACAAATTTAAAGTCAAAACTTAAAACCAATAGATGCAGGCTAAAAACCTTAGTTCTATACTACTTTAAGCACAAAAACAAGAGCAAAATGAGCCATGAAAACAGGTAAAACTAATTTGAGCTTCAAATGCATAAGAAACTGAATTTAAGCTATCGGATCTTAATTACAACTCACTAACATGAATGAAAACTGATTTAAACTTATAAAAACCTTAAACCCTTACTTAATAAACCTAAATATAAACTATAAAT
>BQNB010004567.1:0-46893 GCA_026074375.1 Tanacetum coccineum | reverse complement strand
TGATACTTATCTTTCATAAATAAACGAACTCAAATGCAATAAAAGAGCTCGTGCCTATTTGTCTCCTTTTGTCGCACATCCTTCGCATCATTGTTAGTGCAATTGATTTTCTAATCTAAATGATCTTCTTCTTTATGCTTGTCTTTGGTTGAACTACTTGGAACATGCTCTTATATGAATATTCTTATTTCTCATATCAAATGGTTTTTTGAACGCGTACCATGCCTTGTTTAAGCTAGTTGCATCATATGACCTCATCTTTTTAGTTTTTCTTATTTGTGTGTCTATATACATGTCTATCTATGTGTCTACTTGTTAAGTCATTCATGTGATAATACTTGAACAAGTTTTCTTTCGTACTTGTTGGTATAAATGTTTGAACTATCATGTTGTGAAATGATATTCTTGCTTCTATCCTCTACTAACTCTTTTGGATTTGTGTAGGTCGATTAAGATCGATTTCCTTATCAAGATAATTTGTGCTCATTCGCACATATATCATACCTTAATCCATATCTCTTTCATTACATTCATGCATATTCATCATCACCACTTTACTAATAAACATACATTGTTAGTTGCTTGCATTGTCATCACCATCTTTCGCCACTCTCACAAAATTGCCATGTCTAGCACCTCCATTGCTTCATCAACCCAACAAGGTAAGGTTTAGAGTTAAACCCTTTTACTTCTATCAAAATTGAGTCTTACACCGAGTCTCTCCTACAAGAAGAATCATCATGAATCCTTTCGCCACCACCACAACCACAACCTACTAGTAACTCACAACCAATACAACCCATGATGGTTAAATCACCTTCCACAATACATAGGCATCTCCGAGTCATCCACATATCCCATAAGCTCACTTCCTTATGTTGTCATAAGCCAAATGAATTTCGTAATGAAATGCGTCTCATTCTCAAACATGTCCTTACAATCTCTAACAACCTCGCCACTAAAACCAACCTCGTTGATGCAAGTAGTAGGATTATACTCTTTGACATTATTTTACTTCTATTTTACTTCTCTAGGAGTTTCTTTTGGAAAATCATATTGCATTCTAGTTATAGTGAATCATATTGCATCATATATACATTTTATTGTATATGACTTCATCAAAAGATGAAGTATATATTACACTAATTTTTTTGTAGGTTCAAACATTCAATTTAGTGTGTATGGCATTCTTGCCTATGGACGAATTTTTGCATTTTTCATATCACTTTTTTAGGTTCTCTCATATACACGGTGCGGTATATGGCATACTTGACTCCGAACAATGTTTGAAATTATTAATTTTCTTTTGTAGGTTCAAGCATATAAACTTTGTGGTATATGGCTTACTCATCCAAGGATGAAGTTTGCACCATTCATTTTCTTTTTGTAGGTTCATTTTGACGCCCTCGAGCAAGGGGGAGCATTCGTCAAGAAATCATATTGAGTCGTCTATACACTTGTTGTATATGACATATTTATCTATGGATAAAAGCTATTATTGCACTAATTTTTTGTTTTGTAGGATCATACTTGACGTCCTCGAGCAAGGGGGAGCTTCCGTCGAGCTTTTATAGCATGCATCTTATATACACTTTGTTGTATATATTTTACTCGTCCAAGGACGAATCTAGTTTTGCACTAATTTTTGTTTGTAGTTTTTTTAATCATATCTTGACGCCTCGAACAAGGGGGAGCACTCGTCAAGGGGGAGCATGCACGCATTCATCATCATTCTTACTCTTCGAAATCAAGCCATCTCATCTAATCTTCTTCATCATATAGTTTTTATATTTTTATGTTGCACGAACCTAACCGTTTTGTAGGTACAGCTTTCTAATTTGATCCGTGGATCCGCTATAGACCAAGGACATTTACCTAGAGATGCAACAACATAAGGGGTTAGAGTAGACTATTTAACTTCACTAGGGATGATGCAAACTCGCCTTTTCGGGGAGAAATGAAGTTAAACTCCAAGGACACACCCTTTTTGTTTCGACAAAAGGGGGAGAAGAGTGTAAACGGAGAAGGTAATGTAAAAGGTATTATGGGGATACAAGTAACTTTTACATTTACTATATATTACGTTTACATATTTTGTCATCATCAAAAAGGGGGAGATTGTTAGTGCAAATATTACGGTATTTAATCTACACATTCTCGTTTGTTTTGATAATGACAAAATTGTGACTTGTAATACATATCGTTAAATGTACAAGTTACTCGTCATCATATTTTGTCTCAACATACATCAACAACTCTCGACGTCTCGAATCCTCGTATGTTACAACACAGGTTCGTACATGTTTGTTATGTTGCATTATGATCAAACGTCATTTCACATTTGCATCTACAAGTATTTTATTTAAACAAGTAAACTTTATTTTGACAAGCACTCAACTAGACATTTTACTTTACAAAAGTTTACTTACACTTTAAATATACAAGTTACTTTTTTACTTTAGGAAAATAGAATAGAAAATGATTTTTTACATCATGCATTACATCATCTAAATCTGAAAAAAATCTCTCCAAGATTACATAAGATCTTTCAAGATTTTGCAAATCAAAATTTGGATTTTGTTACTGTTGGCCGGTGCCTTTGGTTTACAAGCCGGTGCCCTTACTGTTGGCCGGTGCCTTTAGCCGGTGCCATTCAGCTTTTTCTATAAATAGAGGAGCCTTTCACTCCGATTTTCATCACTAAAAACACACTTTTTCACCCCTTTTACACACACTTTCTCTCTAGTTTTAGGACATTTAGATATGTAGAAACACACTCATTAATCACTTCCATTTTGCATATGATCATAATGCTTCTAACTTTCATTTTGTTGTAAGCATACTTCAATGATGATCCACCAAAGCAAGCCTTGAAGATCTTGCCATTTCCATCCACCACCAAGCATATACATATGAAGATCTACATAATTAGAGATCTCATCATCATCATCATCCATTTGAAGGCTTCCCATTAATGAAAGTTTATTTAGATTAGGCATTTGTATCCATTAGACACATTGTCTTGGATCATCATTGTAATCACATTTTGTATCACCAAATAGGATTAGATGGTTTATGTGTTTGTGCCATAAAACACATGATTTGTTGTGTTGGGTTTGGGTTGGTTCTACCCAGTGTGTAAGGACTTGGTATCTAGCTTTGTACCAGATAAATTGTAAGCGATGATGAGTTGGTTATACCCGGTGTGTAAGAAATCGGTATTTAGCTTTGTATCAGAAAAGGTGTAAGCAACATTGTGTAAGGTTTTCTCCACCAAGAAGGGAGCTTGTTGATCTAGTGAAGTAACTCTCAAGTTGGGTACTTGGGGAGTAGAGTAGGGCGGAGAGGAGCTCCGTGATTGAACCACTATAAATCATCGTGTCCGGTTTGCATTTCCTCTTACATCTTGCATTACCCTTATTTATATTTATGTCTTTACATTTATGCTTGCATAATATGCTTGTTGTATGTTGATTGTGATCATGAATGCATCGCATAGTCTAAACATCTTAGTTGCGGAAAAGTTAAGGCTTAGTACGTGTGAGCTTTGTGTTTAGACTATTGTTTGATGTACTCTTGATGTTTATGATTGTGTTGTGACTACTTGGTTATTCTATGCTTTCATATAGACATGAATATGTTTGGTACTTTTCATATTACGTCGTGATTGATCGGGGATTTGATACGAAAAGTTTTTTATTTTTAAACGAAAACGTATTCACCCCTCCTCTACGTTTTCCACAACATGGATCTATACCAAAAACCCTAAACACCTAACCACTTGGATCTATACCAAAAACCTAAACAACTAACCAATGAGTATAGTATCACAAGTGATATACAAATAACTTTAAAATCTATACCAAAAAACCTAAACACCTAACCACTTGGATCTATACAAAAAACCCTAAACACCTAACCACATGGATCTATACCAAAGACCCTAAACACCTAACCACTTGGATCTATCCAAAAACCTAAACAACTAACCAATAAGTATAGTAGCACAAATGATATACAAATAATTTAAATTTTATACCAAAAACCCTAAACCCCTAACCACTTGAATCTATACCAAAAACCCTAAACACCTAACCACATGGATCTATACAAAAAACCCTAAACAATACTTATATCTATACCAAAATCCTAAACCACTAACCACTTCGATCTATACCGAACACCCTAAACTCCTAACCACTTAGATCTATACCAAAAACGCTAAACAACTAACCAATGGGTATAGTATCACAAGTGATATTCAAATAACTTTAAAACATATACCAAAAACCCTAAACCCCTAACCACTTGGATCTATACCAAAAAACCTAAACATCTAACCACTTGGATCTATACCAAAAACCCTAAACAACTAACCACTAAAATCTATACCAAAAACACTAAACACCTAACAACATAGAATACCAAAAACTCTAAACACCACTTAAATCTATACCAAAAACCCTAAAAACTAAACACTAATCCCTAAACCCTAACCACTAAAATCTATACAAAAAACCCTAAACCCCTAACCACTTAGATCTATAAAAAAACCTAAACAACTAACCAATGGGTACAGTATCACAAGTGATATTCAAATAACTTTAAAATCTATACCAAAAACCCTAAACCCCTAACAACTTAGTTCTCTACCAAAAACACTAATCATCTAACCACTTGAATCTATACCAAAAACCCTAAACCCCTAACCACTTAGATCTATACAAAAAACCTAAATAACTAACCAATATGTATAGTATCATAAGTGATAAATACAAATAACTTTAAAATATATACCAAAAACCCTAAACACCTAACCACTTGGATCTATACAAAAAACCCAAAACACCTAACCACTTGGATCTATACAAAAACCCTAAACACCTAACCACATGGATCTATACCAAAAACACTAATCACCTAACCACTTGGATCTATACCTAAAATCCTAAACCCCTAACCACTTAGATATATATAAAAAAACCTAAACAACTATGTTTTAGGTTTCTCATTTGCACAGCTCCTGTTGTTCCTAGAACTTTGTTTACATTCAGGTTAATCTCCTTGCCTCTCTTTTATTATGGGTAGTATTACATCCATTAAGTGCGTTCTTACACAAGAACACCTCGATGCCATCTGTGAGAGATATTTTGTTCCGGAGGAAGTTCATCCTTAATTACCAAGTCCTGAAAATACTATGCATGAAAGACCATCTGGAAAAGTTGGAATATACACTCGGTTTTTTGACTATGCCAACTATCGTATTCCATCTTCTAACTTCTTTGTGTCGGTTCTTGCTCATTTCCGCATTCCGTTCTCCCAATTGTCTGTTTTTTGGGTCTGCTAAGGTTTCTCATTTTGAGATCCTGTGCCGCGTATGTAATATTGAGCCCAACGTTGGTCTGTTTTGATATTTCTATATGCACAGTTATAAAAGTGGTTGGTTTGGGTTCACCAAGCGTCCGAACGTCCGTGCTTGCTATTCTAAAAATTTGGACTCTGTAAAGAATTGGAATGACCATTTTTTCTGGGTGGATGAGTTTGTGGTTCCTGCAAATGTTTGATTTAGTTGGTTTTTAGGATTGAACATTGTTAAAGATCAGGCTCCCCCCGCGTCTGAATATAATATGGAACATGTTAATACTCTTATTGCTCAAGCCTCTCTGTTCCTTAGGTTCCCGGAAGAATTCCTTTGCTGGGTTGGCATAAGCCGTAATTACCTCTTCAAAAGAGATACTTATCCTCGGTTTGAGTATGAGGATGGAGAGGGTGGGTGTTCTTCTCCATATATATGTTGATTTTTTATCTTTGATTTCCTCACTTTCTTATTTATTCCCCCCTTTTTTGTCTTTTGCAGAGATGGACTTGAATGCGTTCATCTAGACCGCTGACCCTCGCAAGGTGAGGATTGTTGAGAGGCTAAGAACTGAGAATGAGAGGCCCATTGTGATTGTGGCTAAGCACCGCATCGTGACCCTTCTTCCTACCTTAGTTGCTCGTCCGTCCGGGGAGTTATCGGAGAGTGTTGAGAGAGAGTTTGGTGATGACGTGAGTGGTGGTGGAGATCAGGAAGGTGCTTCCGCTGGTGGTCATGGCAACGTTGCACCAGTCGTGCCCACCGCAGATGATATTGTTATTGAAAATAAAGCTCCTGGGCCCAAACGTTCGAGGAAAAAGAAAGTTACCCGCGGAGGCGAGGACACTCCTGCCACTACTCTTCCGCCCAAGAGATTGAGGGCTGATTATGGAAGGCCTAGTGGTCCCGTTACTATGGGTAAGTCTCCTAGTGTTCTTAATAGGTTGCTTCAAGATTCTTTGTTGAGTGTAGAACAAGGTGTTGGGGCTCTTCCAACCTTACCTTTTGTTACTTCATCCGTAACAGGTTCACATTTGGAAGAGGGCGAAGATCATATTGATTCCATAATTGGTCCCTCTGTGCGAACTGTGGCTCCCTTCACGAGGTTCGTAGTTTTATCTGATTCTTCTCATCACTCAGGTGCTAATTCTGCGGGTCCTGAGGTTGATTCCTTTGTCAGGTCTACCGCTCTGGTCATGACTGAGGCCACTACTTTAACGGCCCTTGCTTCTACTACTGCTACTACTGTTGCTATTCCTGCTGATATTGGCCAAGAGAAGAGTGTGCCTGCTCTGTCTGTTTTTGGTGGTGATAGCTCATCTGAGAAGACAGATCGCACTCTAAGTCTTTTTACGGGGAGGTCGGGTAGTGATTTTATTGCTGGAAGTATCCGTGTGGAAGGGGTTGCAGATACTGGTTTGGAGGAAGTGTATGTTCCTGAGTGGACCGTGACAAAAGGTTTTGAGTTAAAAGATGGGCGTTCTTGTGCCAATATGATTGATCACTTCACTCCTCCTTTCTTCTTCAAAACTGTTCGCGGAATGGAGCATAAACAGTTATTTTCTGAGTTCAACGTGTCTACTGCACGCAATTTGAGTTTGAGTTCTGAGGTAAGAATGCGTGCGAAGTACAATATTTTGGAGAAAAGGAAATGAAAATCCCTTGCTGAGGAGAAAGATAATCTGTTGGGAGCAAAAGACAAGGAGATTGAGGAGTTGAAATCCCAGTTGTTGAAGGTAAAGGATGAGTCTGCAGAGGTAGCTCCGTACTCGGGTTTCTAGCCTTGAGGCTATTGAGGGTTCGCTCCGAGGAGAGGTTACTTCCGCTAAGGAGCACAACGGCCTTCTCGAGCAAGAGCGCAGTGCTCTAAAATTATAAGTGACAAATTTCCACCGTTGCCGAGATAGATAGCTAACTTTCTATCTTGGAAACCTCTTCTTCTACTTTGAGGTCTCAGAACTAAAGTCTTGTGAGTCAGGTATGTGTTTATGTCTCTAATAATCTTCATATTTTTGTGTTTTCCTTTTCTCACGTGTTTTTTTAGGTACGTGAGCTGGAGACTTCTTCCGCGCGTCTTCAGGAGAAGCTAGATGCTTATGAGTGGGGCATGAAATAGCTGGAGGAATTTCAGGACAGCCTTATGAAACCTCTTGAGACTAGGTTGGCTGAGCTTGATGCTGATTTTACTAAGTGTTGTGTGCGCTTCCAAGAGAGTTTTCATCTACACCTCCTTAACGTTATTGCGGGACGGAGATGGTTATTGACTCATGGCATGAAGCTTCTTATAGCTAAGTGTCTCAATTATTCTGAGTATATGGAGGCTCTTGGAAATGCCTTTGGCCGTGCTATAGAGAAAGGAATGTAGGAGGGTTTGGCCGCTGGGATTGAACATGGACAAGCTGGGAGATGTTTGACTGACCTTGAAGCTTATATTCCCTCCGCGGAAGCTGACTTTAATTCCGCTGTCCGTGATCTTCGTGGTTTGGACTTTCCTCTTCTTCAGCAGTTATCTGATAAGAAGGATGCCAGCACCTGGGATGTTATGGATTTGCTCCGTTTGGATGATGTCGTGGCTGAGGCTTTAGGGATGGGTGATCTCTAGCCTGACGTGAATTAGCTGATGGTTCCTGTACATCATAAGCAAGATAGGGTTGTGATTGGGAGTCAAGCATTATCCGTTGCATTGGATATTTGCCGCGGAAGGGTGGAGAAGATGAAGAAGAATCTTATTGAGCGTCTCCCTTTCCTGAAAGACATATTTGCTCCCCTAGATCAACATTTATCCGCTGAAGCTCTGACCATTATCCCTGAGGCTTCCATTGAGCCTCCGGTTGTTACCAATGCTTTATCTACCGTGGTCATAATTCCCCATTCTGATCCTTCCGTTTCCGTAGAAGATTATGAGAATCCGGATTTGGTGGATGTGATTTCGGGGAACGCTGCTCTAGGACCAGAAGGTGAAGAAATGTTGGGGGTCCCACTGGAGGTGATGTTCATGCTGATAATTTTGTTTTTTCTGGGCTGGAGGATGAGGCTAGGGACGTTGTCCTCTAAGTGCACTTGCTAGGTTTTTCATGGTCGCATGTGACCTTGCGGTTCTTATTTGTAATTCGAATGTTCAAACACTTTTATTAGTAGTGACCTTAGTTATAATTATGCTTTTTGTAATAGTTTGTATCCAGATATACTATTTCTACGGTTTTTGCTATCTTTGATATCACTGGGATACGTTATGACAGACTTGTTTGAATGCTGGGCTTGCAATACCTCTTATGCATTTTGAGTTTTGTTTGTAGGTTACTCATCCTTTTTTGCTTTATGGAATAACATTGGTGGAGGCATGCTCCATGCGTGCGTGACTTAATCACATATAATAAATAACTTTGCAAAATAAAAAATTAAGATTTTTCAAAGCACAACTCGTGAAGGTAGCTAATCTTTACTTTTTCATTGAAATTAAGGAACACATTACACAATATTCGAAAATCATTACAAGAAATAAAGTAGAAATGCTCCTCCCATCACGGAATCCGTGTGGGTGAGCTGCTTACATTTTGTGTATATAACACTTCTTAAGATTGCAAACAATCCATGTCCGAGGAAGCTCCTTTCCGTCACGGTCTTTTAACTTATATGATCCCTTCCCAATTGCTTCTGTGACTTCATACGGGCCTTCCCACTTGGGTCCCAGTTTTCCAGTGTCTTCTACGCGGCTTGCTTCGTTACTTCGATACACCAAGTCTCTTGGCTTGAAGCTTGTATTTTGAACTTTTGTGTTGTAATATTTTTCCATTTGTCTCTTGCTTCTTGCCTCTCTTATGGCTGCTTGCTCGCGCTTTTCTTCTAGTAGTTCTAAATTGATTTCCAAAGCTTCATCATTTTTTCCGCGTCTACTTCCGCTGTTCTGAACGTGGGCATTTCGATTTCCGCTGGAATCACAGCTTCTGTTCCGTAAGTTAGTGAGAACGGAGTATCTCCGTTACTGGATTTAATCATGGTACGGTGTGCCCAGAGGACATGAGAAACTTCTTCCATCCAGTTCTTGTTGTCTTTGCCGAGCCTTGCTTTTATTCCTTCCCCCAAGCTTCTGTTTGCTCTTTCTACTAGTCTGTTCGTCTGGGGATGTTTTATGGAGGCAAAATGCTGTTGAATGCACAATTTTTCGCACCAATCTTTGAATGGGTTATCTCGGAATTGCTTCCCATTGTCAGATATGATTTCCCCCGGAAGGCCAAACCTTCATACAATGTTTTCTCATACAAACTTTTTACTTGATTCCCTGTGATAGTTGCCATTGGTTTTGCTTCTATCCATTTAGTAAAGTAATCCATGGCCACTATTAGGAATTTGACTTTGTCGGGTCCTTCCGGGAAAGGTCCGGCTATGTCGATGCCCCATTTATAAAATAGCCACGGAGATGTGATTGGGTTTAATTTTTCCTGCGGATTCCTCGGGACAGGTTTGTGTACCTGGCATTCCTGGCATGTTTTTATAAGTTCTCTCGCGTCCTTATGCATTATTGGCCAGTATTAGCCAATCCTTAGGGCTTTGGCAACGACGGATCGTGCGCCTGCATGCATGCTACATGAGCCCTCATGTATTTCCCGTAAGACGTAGTTTGCTTGTGAGGGTCCTACACATCGGAGCCATAGGCCTAGAAAGGATTTTTTTTATATAAAACTCCGTTTATGATGGCAAAGCGTTGTGACTTTTGATTTATTGCTCTTACCTTCTTTCATTCCGCTGGTAAAATTTCATCCGTGAGATATTCACGGATTGGGGTCATCCAGGAATCCCCTTCTTCCTTTACCACGGCAAGCACTTCGGCTTCCTTCACGAATTTTTCCTTCAGCTCTTCCACTAACACCTGTTTGCTGAGATGTGCAAAGCTGGTGGACGCTATTTTGTTCAGTGCATCTGCTTGTTTGCTTTTGCTTCTTGGGACTTGCTTTATTGAAAATGCTCAAAAAGTGCTAACCAGTACTTTTACCTTTTCTAGGTATTTGATCATGTCCGTTTCTTTTGCAATGTAAGTCCCATTTACTTGATTTGCTACCAGTTTTGAATCTACATTTACTGGGAGCAGTTGGCTGCTTTTTCACCATTTCTGCCACATGACCGAATTATACATGATCTCTCCAACCTACATGAGACAAGTGTTAATGTTAGCTAAGTAACAAACAGAACATATAGCCATTAATGTTAGTTACAAGATAAAATGTGCTTACTTGCATCTTTTCTATCTTCGATTCCTTGCCGTACAAGCTCATAAGCATCTGGTCCCGTCTCTATTTATTGCGCTGATGCAAAAAGGTTCGATCCCACGTGAACGAAGGTTATCCCGGAATGATTCCCACTTCTCGTATGCATCAGGAAGATCCATTTTGTTGTATGCAACTATAAATGGCTTTTCAGCAATTTCAGGACTGAACATTTCTAGCTCAAGACGAACTGCGTCGTATTCATAGTCTGGTTGTTGAGACAAACCATCAACAATGTGTACCTAAACCTCCATTTCGATAATAACACTATTAATTCGCAACATAAATATGTTGATAATAACATTAGAATTATCTTTGGAGCATGCATAAAGATATATAGACTTAAGTGTGTTTGAAATTTTGTTCTAAGTTCAATAATCAGTTATATTGTTTTGACAAACATATCCATTAAATCGATACCAATTGCAGAAAAAAAAATGCTTTATCTAACGGTAAAATAGATCGAACCCCCCCACCCTCCCTCTCTCCCCCCCTCTTCTCTCCCCCTCCTCCCCCTCTTCTACATATATACAACGGGGCCATTTATTTCCCAAAATCAGCGGAAAATTCTATCTATAACTTAACTACCAAATGTGCAGTGTGTAGAAATCAAAGAGGGAATACTGAAAATATATTAATCAGATTCAATGAATTACAGAGACTACATTACATTAAATAGAAAACAAATAAAACCTAACCCTAAGTGCTAGACGGGCCTAAACAACGGGCCGGGCCTATAGGTCTTATTAGCTAACATCCTCCCTCAAACTTACAATGCCGCAGCGGTGAACATTGGGAGTTTGCCAAACATAAAATAAACAAAAAATGGAAAAACATAAAATAAACTAAAATGGAAAAACAACCGGTTTTGGAGGGTCCATGAAGTCTCATTCTGATGTAATCCAAATAGGTGCTGATTTATACGGATGCAGATGTAGATTCAGACAAATGCAGATTCAGACAGATGCAGATTCAGACAGATGCAGATTCTTCAGACAAATGATAGGTGCAGAGCACATAATGACACAAATATGAAGATGAACGAGAGACAACAGCACATTCAGACAGACAACGGATTCAGACAGCGGATTCAGATAGCAGATTCAGACAGCAGACAGTTCAGCAGATTTAAACAGGACAGATGCAAGCAGACAAAGGAGAAGATTCATACAACGGATTCCCAAGCAGATGCAAACAAACCAGAGCAGAACTAGACAGAACGAGACGAAACCAGATAGATGTAGAGCCAAATGTAACCAACATAACCGAACAACCGGAACCATTCAATACCGATACCAATACCAATTCAACCCGGTGCAAATCCCAAATACTAAACACAAGCTAACACAATATTACCACCGAGCAAATCAAATCTAAAACCGACTAGACTAATAATACTCACGAGATTTCGAAACAGTATTTCAAACAACCCAATCGATCAGATCCATGCATTTGTTCTTATACATTTAATTAAATCCAATCCTAACAATCAATAATAAATAAATGTAACCACTTTAAACCAAATCATCACCAACTCTTAAATTATACGAACCAATCAAAACTCACCAATTTGCTTGAATATATATATTTTTGTCACGTAATCTTTTGTATTATCCTTTATATATGACGCCAACAACATTTAACAAACAAATATATTCAAACATAAAAAAGAACAGACAATACCAATGGTCAAACGGATATCTCAAGTTGTCGACGGCGGCGAGTGATCAAGCGAACGATTTTTTTTCAAGCTCTGATACCATGTAGAAATCAAAGAGGGAATACTGAAAATATATTAATCAGATTCAATGAATTACAAAGACTACATTACATTAAATAGAAAACAAATAAAACCTAACCCTAAGTGCTAGACGGGCGTAAACAACGGGCCGGGCCTATAAGCCTTATTAGCTAACACAGTGAATGCATAAAGAATTATACCTTAGCAGAACATCTTTTGGTATGCCGAAGAAACTCGTGACCTAAACCAAACCCTCTGTGCGCTCCTTCGAGTAAACCTGGAAGATCCACCACAACAATGGAAGCATCATAGTCAAATGAAACCACAGATTGGGAAGCAGAGTCGTGAAGGGGCAATTTGCAATGTTCGGTTGAGCAGCACTAATAACACTAAGAAAAGTGCTTTTTCCTGCATTCGGAGCACCTACTATTCCAATATCCGCAACGAGCTTAAGCTCCAATTCCAACCACCCGGTGAAAAACACCAATCACAAACAATCATTAGAAAAAGCATACACAATAAAAGTAGCTATTCTTCTAATTCTAAGGGAGTGTTTAAAATTGCATTTTGAAACATTTTGTCCCACACTATCCTGTATTGTTATAATCAAAGAGTAATCAAAATTACTAAACATTGCGTTTTTGTTCACTTAGGGTCACTCTACTAGTTTTTGCGGCGCTTAGGTCATTGAACTTATAAAACATAACATTTAGGTTACGTAAGATATAAAAATTATACACTCAAGTCACTGAACTTATTTAACATATAGAATTTGTACCTTCAGGTCACTTGTACTGACTTTTTTTGAGAACTAATCATTGAACAGCAATTCTCATTGGAAAATGTCAAAATTGGTCCCGCGATCTATAGGTAATCACACAAAGTGTCCCACAAAAATTGCAAAAACACATTAGCTCAGGTTAGAGGAAGAGAAAATACTTTAAATTCTCGTTAACAAATTTATCACGTTTGTTTGACCAAGTCAGATGACGTATATAACAACCCGCAATTTTCATCAATGTAATTTCCACTATGATATATATAAGGATCATTTCCATAGGAAATTTTTTGCTTTATTTCATGCCAACTATGTATCGTAACTTACATTTCTAAAGTAAACAAGCTCACGCAACGACATATACCATCTATATCTATGTTTATATCATATAAACATCCTAATATGTCAAGTCAATATCTTAATATAATTTTTACAAAGTACATTACTCATATAATGTACCATTTGCAACGTTATATCAAATTAGGCTTTAAACTTTAAACGTTTACCTTTAAACCCTAACTATACGTAATGTATACATATAAAATCAATGTACAAACAATCAAAGCATATGTACAAGTAATATAACATCTCATTTGAAATATAAACTCCCTTCAAGTCAATGTACAAATCCTTAAAAGCACAATGTACAAGTCATTAAGCATAACATCCTAAATAACCGTTATACTTCCATTTTCATTCTAGTTTCTTCACTACCACTTTTGTACAAGCTACTACACTCAATATATAACATGTAAACCCTAATTACTCTACTCATAAGCTCTCATACATATTTTAAAAACCTTAAAACCTAAAACAAAACCCTAAACCCTAAAACCTAAGACTAGGCCATAGTTCAGAATCGTATCAGTTTATAAAACATAGGATCTGGGAAAAATCAATAGGTTCTAAGTATTAAGTAAAACTACTAGGTTGTAGCCCTATGTCTTGTGATCATTTTGCCGGTGGAATCAACCCGATTCGACGTCGGATGAATTAGTTATAGCCGAAATGGCAAAGGTGCGCAGATTCTGCACACCTGTAGTAAATGACTATTATCTCTAATTTTTTGCATAGTAACCCCTAAATATGTAAAATTAAAAGTTATAGAGGACTCAAATATCTAACCATGCTCGCTGGTTTGAGGTTTATCGGAGTTACGGTTTGCAAATGGCAACCAAATTACCAGGACTGATGTTGACTGTCAAAAAACAGCCATGTATCAACCTAAACCAAACGCCCCTAAATCACCACCAAGCACCTTAAGCACCACTCCACCTCACCATGACTAAGATAATACAGCTCCTAAGCACCCTAGCACCCTCCTCCATCACCTCCTTGTCATCTTAACCTGGTTACCAAGATAAAACTCTTGGTTATAAATCAAACACCACAAAACCTTGCCTCCTCCTTGTAGCCATGTCTTCACCACATCTTGACACCTCCCTTAGATATTCTAGCAGCCCTTAGTCACCCCTAGGTCAACCTTAAGCCACCACATCAGCCTATGAACTTGGGCACCAAGTTTTACAACCCCTATATAAAGTCGAGACCACCATAAGCTTCAAACACACATTCACACCATTCTCTCTCACCCAAAACATGTTCTAGCCTTTCTCTAGCAGTAGTACAAGATCCATAGAAGTCCCAAGAGCAGAAGTGAAGTGAAGAAACCAAGTCTTGAAGCCCCGGAGTTGTTATTCTAGGCATACGAAGCTAAAATAAGCTCAAAACTAGGTTCCATAAGTTCACATTTTGTTTTCATACCCTTATAATGTTCATATGATCATGCTTAAACTATTGTTAAAAGCTTTGAACTCAAAAACATATGTGTTTTACCTTTTTGATCCAAACCGAGCTCATGAAACCCTAATTTCATGTTTTTGCTTAATCTATAAGCTAAACTTGTAAAATATTGTTATAATCTATCTTAATAAGCTAATCTAACATTATAATAAGCATTTTATTAAGTCTTGAAAGAATTTAAACTTAAAACCCGCGTGCTTTCATTTTAAAACTGTAATTCGACTCGTTTTGATTTCTAGATTAATGAATCGTTATTTTGAACTTTTGTTACGTTAAACCTTCATATTTTAGCTTATATTAATAAGCTATAACCTGTAAATGAAAAATATCATTATTATGGATTTTGGACTAAAAACGATACATTTTTCATGCAAAAGGGTATATATCGTAACTTTCTGAAACTTATAACAATAGGGACAAAAAATGTCATTTTATCAAAGTTATAACTATAGGGGTCTATTATGTCACTTTCCAAAGTACAAGGTTTACTTTGTACGTCTTTTAAACTAGAAGGACCAAACTTGTAAAAGTGAAAACTCCAAGGGTATATTTTGCCATTTTTCATTCTTAAGGGTCTAAAATGTAACATTTAGAAAAAGTATAAAAATGTGTTCAAAACCTTATAATACATAACTTTAATTAACACTTGACGTGCTTATCATTTCCAGTTATTGAGCAAAACACTTAAAACCGATTATATTATAACTATTATGTCCCGAATCTATATCATATCACAATACTAGGGAGCTTCATATTAAGGGGTTTTATCTTGGTATTACGTTCTAACTGAGTTGTTGGGTTTACGATTTAAAGTGCCATAGCTCCTTAAACGTTTACTGAATGACCTCTGAATTTTGATGGCCCGAACGGTGATACAATACTCCATAATAATTCAATCAAACTAAGACTTGACATATTACCCCAGATTGCGTGTGACGAAGCCGTTACTTTCATTTCATATACTTTTGCCATCAATCAGATTCCCAGTACTGTTAAGGTGAGATTCATAGCTCACTTTTAAACCTTTTGAATATTTCTTAAACCCGTGAGGGGGATACATGCTATAAACTATATTTTTCAACTATACTCTATTCTGATACGTGAGATTATAATTCTACTTTTACTTGTTTTCTAAATCCCGAAGGGAATTCATGTTATAAACTATGAATACAAGTGTTTTCTAAACTGTATGCTATCCTGATATATTATTGCCTAAATACATAGAAGTACCTCTTAGGGTAGTGACTCCTAATATCTCTTTGGGTAGTATCTCCCAATATCTCTTTGGGTAATATCTCCCAATATCTCTTTGGGTAGTATCTCCCAATATCTCTTTGGGTAATAACTCCCAATATCTCTTTGGGTAGTATCTCCCAATATCTCTTTGGGTAATAACTCCCAATATCTATTTGGATAGTAGCTCAAAGTATCTTTTTTGATAGTGACTCCTAGTATATCTTCTGGTAAAGGCTCTCGGTTCTATTGAGTTTACATATGTGATTCATGAGCTAATGGCATTAATATTTGTTTTACAAATAACGGGTGTATATCAACGTAACCCAATATCGAATTTGCATTCAAACTATGTAACTTAAACCTATGAATTTCACTCAACCTTTGTGTTGACTTTTTAGCATGTTTTATCTCAGGTAATTGAGCAACTTATGGCATGGAGTGGCATGGACTTGAAGATGGCTAAAACTTGTTATCATTTATATTTCATGTATCTAGATTTTGGGACCTGCCTTTGTAAAACTCTGATTTTAATGAATGATAACGTATCTTTTAAAAACGTCTCTTTTGAGTCGTTTTCTATGATTGTGTCTGTGATTCATAAAGTAATACCCCAGATTAGCTTTCACTGCTATATTTACCAAAATGGGGGTGTTACAACGTATTTGTTTTTTTATATTCAAGTGATATTGGCGAGATTTGTTGTCAATTGATACCAAGGGAAGATGCCGTGTTTTGTAAGTTTAGTAACCTAAGTGAGCAAAAATGCAAAGTGCACGTATTAACCACCCTATAATCAATGTATACATGAACTTATAAACTAGCAACGAAACAAAATGACATCATAAGAGCTAAAGAAACTCACATTTCAGGACCTTCCTCACCATTCTTAGCAATCCTGAGCACCTTATTCGTCCCCGATTTAAACAAATCATTCCCTCTCCCACCTCGCCCGCCCGGCAACAACAACGCCTTATCCCTGCTATACAACAACTCCAACAACCCCGTCTTTCCTAACCGCTCTAACAACCATCCCTGGGGGAGCCTTAACGACCACATCCTCCCCTTTGGCCCCATTCATCTTACTCCCTTATCCATGACTCCCTCTCCTGGCCCTAAAATGAATAGTATTCCTAAACGGAAACAACAAATTCATAGCCCCGTCAACTTGTAGATAAGCATTCCCTCCATGTCCTCCGTCTCCATCGGAAGGCCCACCTAATGGCACAAACTTCTCATGCCGCATCGCCACCACACCGTTCCCTCCGTCACCCGACCGTACATAGATCTTCACGCGGTTAAGACATCTCATCACCGCGGGTACTCCTTTCTCCTTCTTCCTCACCTCCTCCTCTCCCTCCATCTCCTCACCCTCTTCGTTATTAGAATTAATCTTGTATATCTCAAATTAACCATAATCAATCGTTTCATCACTACTTAAATCATTATCTTCAAAATTAGGGGTTTTTAGTTTTTGAGCAGGTTGAAACAATGTAATCTAGAAAACTTAATAGAAATGAAGATTACAATATCAATGGCAACAAACTATTAGGAATCTATAGCAAGAATCAAGACTCGAAATGGGTTTGTTATTGGATTGTGAAATTGTTACAATGATTGAGTTTAAGAGAGGAAAGTTACAATTTTACATGAATGAATGAAAAATACAGGAAAGGGTAGTATTTATAGGCATTTGAGAGTGATAACGGTTTTTCCCGCCAAAATCACTTTTGACTTTTGTTGACTTTGCTCAATTGACCCATTTAGCTTTACTTTATGACAATCCACTCCCCTTAAAAGCATTCTTGGCCTCAAGAATCTATCTGAAAATCAGGAAACCTTTGTACCAAATCATCATAAAGTTCCTATGTTGCATTCTCCTCATTTTGGGTTGCCCATTTAACTAGAACATAAACAACAGCCTTATTGTTGAGTTTTGCCATCCTCCTATCCAGTATAGCTTCTGGTTTCACTGACAATAAGCCATCAGTTCCACGGTGTGGTAGGATACCCATCTTGTTAGCATTTCCTCTGCACAACTTGTGCTGAGATACATGAAAAACCGGATGAACTTGACTATTACTTGGCAACTCCAATTTATAAGCTACTGCCCCCAACTTAGCTAAAATCATGAAGGGACCATAATACTTTGGTGATAGTTTATGTTGTTGCTCTTTCCTGATGGTGACTTGTCTGTGGGGTTGCAACTTCAAGTATACCCACATTCCTACCTCAAATTCTCTCTCAGACCTTTTCCTATCAGCATAGACCTTCATTCTGTCTTGAGATCTCTTAAGGTGGAACTTAAGCATTTCAATAGCAGCCTCCCTGGCTTGTAAAGTCCTATCTACTACTTCCACAACACTTTCACCAGCCAAATACGGAGTATGTAATGGGGGTGTTTGGCCATACACAACTTCAAAAGGAGTAACATCAATTGATGAGTGTTTGTTTGTGTTGTACCAGAATTCAGCTAAAGGTAACCACTGTACCCATTCCTTAGGTCTCTCTCCTGACATACATCTCAGAAAACACTCTAAGCACTTATTCACCACTTCAGTCTGACCATCAGTTTGAGGATGGTAGGCTGTGGACATCTTTAATTCACTTTAAACAATTTGAAAAGAGACTTCCAAAAGTTACTCAAGAATATAGCATCTCTGTCACCCACAATAGAACTTGGTAATCCATGAAGCTTGTACACAGTATCCAAAAACACTTGAGCTACAGAACTTGCTGTGTATGGATGACTGAGTGCCATGAAATAGGCATACTTACTAAGTCTGTCCACTACCACAAAAATAACTGACTTTCCTTGTGACTTGGGTAGACCAATAATAAAATCCATGGATATCTCACTCCAAACTCTTTCTGGTATTGGTAATGGCTAAAGACGACGTGGATAAGCACATAAGTCAGGCTTTTACCTTTGACAAACATCACATTTCCTTATAAACTTCTTAACTCCTTTATGCATTCTTTTCCAATAGAACAAAGTTCCTATCTTATGCCCTGTAACATTGGTTCCTGAATGTCCTCCTATTGCATCAGCATGAAAATGTTTGATAATAGTGGTCCTGAGCATTTCATCACCCCCCCACTACTACCTTTCCTTTTCTCTTTAATATAGCTCCCTCCCAAGTGTATTTATTTCCACTATAAGTTCCATTAATCATTTGTTTAATCTTTTCTTGTATTCCACTATCTTGTACATAACTATCCTTAACTTTCTGTAGCAAATCACTTGTAATGGTAGATAAAATCAAAGAATTTAACTCAGCACTGCCTTCTACCCTTGATAATGCATCTGCCACTATATTTCCACTCCCCTTCTTATATGATATCTCATAGTCAAATCCTAAAAGCTTAGGCAACCATTTAGCTTGGAAAGGGGTTGTCAACCTTTGGTCCAACAAGTATTTAAGGCTAAAGTGATCTGTTTTAATCTTGAAATGCCTGTCCATCAAGTACCCTCTCCACTTATCCACAACTAACAACACAACAAGGAACTCTTTTTCATAGGTAGTGTTAGTGTATAGTCCTGAATGGGCCAGACCCAATGGGCCGAACCCGATAAAAGGATGACCCACATCCTACGTAACCCTAATCCATACACTATATATACAAGGGTAGGATCATCCTACCTCCACACATCCCCACAAGTTATTTTCTACCACCTATTTACTCTATATTTATACCATTCTGACTTGACCGTCGGAGGGTGGATCCTAGGGCTCCGGCCTCGGGTCCCCTTCTAACCGGTTCTTCTTTGTTGGCAGCACTATTTAAGGCCCGAGAAGATGATGAACGGCACCAGGAGAGTCGTCAGGACCGGCCCGACCAAATTATGGATCAACAAGTTAGCGCCATCCGTAGGACCCGAACAAAACATCCTTCGTGTTCTTGTAGGATCCCGATAACACTTCACTTCATACAATCGATCACGAAATCGGACTAGAAATGAGGAGGTGAGTTGTTTAGAGAGAGAAAGAGGAGAGAGAAAATGTTCAAATGCTTCTTCTTCATTGTTGACTGTAAATCAGTGGGAGGGGTGGGTGGGGGATGTCATCAAAGAAGACTAGGAATAAAGTCAGTGAATTAGTAAGCCAGATGAAGCAAAGAAAATCAGTATAAATGGAATGCATTACAAAAGCATGGTGATGATGCAGGTAAAGCTAGAAGGAACAGTACCTGGTCAAAGATTTAAATACTGACTACCATTGTGGAACTAACTATACTAGATCCACCATTCTCTATAAAGGTCAAATAATCCCTCGCTGAAGCTATGGGGAATCCAAACCTTCAGTGTGATGGAAGGAAGTGTATGATGAAGAATCCTAGAAAAGATAGTGAAGGTATAGATCAAGAAAAGAATGATAACGTTGAAACCACACTAACACTAATTAATGCTGCTAGCTCCAAATAAAGTTATACTGTTTGGTTGAAAAAGCAAACATTAGAACTTCTAGATGATCCAAATATGCCTGCTTTGGAAGATAATGTCTAATCAGATGATGGATGAAGATGTTTGTGTAAAAGTTTGACATGAACAATATGGATGCATTTATGCCTGGATCAGTCCTATTTCCAACTACAAGAGTACATAAAGAATCAACCAATTGAACAAATATAGGGACTTTAATTCAACAACCTCAAACAAGAAGAATGACAAAGAATTTGGAAGAACATGGTTTGTTTAGTTGAGTTCAGCAAAGAACAAACCATAAAGACTTTCAAAATTGCTTGTTTGCTTGCTTTTTATCACAAGAAGAACCCAAAAAGGTAATTCATGCATTGAAGGATCCAAGCTGGATAGAGGCTATGCAGGAAGAGCTTCTTGATCAAATCTTCAAATATGTATACGTAAAATATAGTATAAGGATAATATCAGTAATAGTATAGTAAGTATTTCGCGAGGATTCTAGAAAATTACTTTTATCCAAAGTAAAATCTAAAATCTTCCCGAGTCGTATCCCGACGAGGTGCGAATTGAGAATCGGATAAGTTCGTGATCGCGTGATTTGAATGTCATCAAGAGATTTTGATTTTGATTTCTAATTCTACTAACAAAAACGAATAAAACATGTAAAGCACATAAACATCTAAAACAATTAAAAATTAAAGCACAAGAACGTAAAAACGTAAACGGGAATTAAAGAAAATGCGACATTTAAGAAACTAAAGAAAATTTAAGCCCTACGAACGCAAATTTGATTTTAATAAATCCTAAATGACTAAAAATAATTTTCAAAAAAAGAATTATATTTTTTTTGATTTTTATTATATTTATTATGAATTAAAAATGACTTTAATCTAAATAATACATAAAAAATAGTAAACTAAAAAAATAAAAATCTAAAAAATTTATAGAAAATACTTTGAAAAGTTCTAAACTTAAGAAAACTATAAACAGGAAAAATAGTTGAACGAATAAGCAGATAATAAGCCATAAAGCTCGAATAAGCTAACTACTAAAAAGACTATATTAATTAACTAGTGTAAGATGTGTTTGAAAAAGACCCCACGGCAGATGGATTAGAGTGTGTGTTGTGAGGCGTTGGTATGTGAAAGGGGAGGTCATGGGTTCGAACCCTATGGCTTTCCTTTTTGCATTTTTGCATTTTTTTAAATATTTTTGCACACACTTGTAAAACAGATGAAAATAAGCAAAATTTTCAAAAGAAACTTTTTATGATAATAGCTAAATAAGCTGGAAAAGGGCTTAACAAACAGACAGATTAAGACTAAAAGGATTTTACTCTTTTTCACAAAACTTAAACAAACAAATAAGCTTGAATAAGCTTAACAAAGACCAAAATAAGCTACTAATATCTTACTTCTAACCTAACAAACAAGACTGAACCAAATTTTAGCAAAATCAATAAGCCATAAGCTAGAAAAGCCAAAAAGCATTTTTGCACAAAATTGTTTCCAAAACAGACAAACTAGCAACTTTGAGCTTATTTTAAAGCTAATAGACAAATCCTTATGGTTATAAAACTTATACAACTAGAAAGCCTATCTTTCAATCTACTAAAAACAGCTCTTGAAAATTAGTTTGAAAATCAAATAAGCAAAGAAAATGCTAATTGAAAAAGGCTTTTTGACTCAGTATGAACTGAGTGTTCTTTTTAGTTTGAAAAGGCAAAGTACTGAATTCAGACCTTAAAACAGATGAGTAATTAAGCGAATTAACCAAAAATAAGTCCTAATAGATCTAATATGGCCTACAAGCTACTTGTGCTTTAAAAATTAAAAGCTAATTCCTATTTTTACCTACTGAATTTTAAGCTTGAAAGAGGCCATAAAGGCTGTTTTGACTGCTGATGCAATTGACAACAATTATAACCAAACCACAAAAACTATTATATGCAGACTTAAGGCTTGTTTCCATCACCTATAGAATGACTAAATAAGAGCAATTAGAACCTCAAATGCAGCTAGAACAAACTTAAGCACAAACTGCATATGAACCTGAGCTTATAACCTCAGATCCTTACAATCTACACACAAACCTACAAAATCTTTATTAAACCTATAGAAAACTTAAATCCTTACTACATAAAATTCAAAATGAGATTTAGAATTGCTTTAAAGAACCAAAAGGTAATGGACAGTACTAACTCAAGTTAGTACGGCCATATACCAAACACCCCTTTAAATTGTTCAATCTCATTTTTAGCTTATGATTTTAAGAATTAGGACTTAAACTTCAAATACCAGATTATTATTAGCTTATAACAAACCTAATGATCAACTTTTAATAATCAAATAAACATAAATCACAAGCTATAAGTAAATGCTAATATTTTTGGTATTTTTGACTGTTTTATATCAATAACAACAAACCTAATGATCAACTTTTAATAATCAAATAAACATAAATCACAAGCTATAAGTAAATGCTAATATTTTTTGGTATTTTTGAATGTTTTATATCAATAACATGTAAACTACGAATTAAGCTAACAATTGAACTCAAATAGCATCTAACAACAATAACAAGCATTAATAAGCTGCTCTAAACTATAATAAGCAGGCTATAAGCAGTAATAAGCTAAATTGCAAATTTAAGCTATAAAATGAAAATGAGAACTTACAAGAGCCTTAGCACAAACAAGGCTTATAAAATGCTCTTATGAGCTAATCAACAAGCTCTAGCTTATCATAGATAAGCTAGTGAGGTCCTGGAAACCCATCCAAATCTGGTTTCCCTTCCATTTTAAGTTGAGGTAAATTTAAGAGTGAATTTGAGTGATAATAAGCTCAGTTAAGCTCTTGAGGCTTAACTGAGTAACTATTTAGTTTATTAGTATTAATGACAGCTTATTAAGCATATTTGAGAATCAAAAGAGCTTATTTAACAAAATTGCTTTTATTGTAAAACATGAATTAAAGATTGACAAATAGGAAACTATACTTTTTATTAATAAAATGAACTGATTACAATGCTTTTGAAAAATAAAATTACATTATTTAAAAGAACAATAAGCTAAACGATACATTAAGCTAAAGCTATTCTAAAATTACACTACTCCTAAATATCTCCAACTGTGTGTGAGAAGGCTTCTATTTATATGCAAGAGTGGATGCTTCTAGGTCCTGTAGACGCTCCTCTTGTTTTGATCATGTCCCTTAATCCATAACTAACTTCTAATCACTTTGATCTTAGCCGTCCATTGCTCTCCACGTACGATTAACCAATCAAAAGCGTTGGGATTGCCAACGTGGACACCTGAGTGTCAGATAAAAGCTTCTAGAAAGGTTAATTGTTTTAAAAGAGGTTAATTGAGGCAAGGTAAATTTAGGGAAGACGGGTAAATAGTAAAACGGGATTTTGGCTCCTTTTTTCTCTCTTTATTCCATTTGACTGAGCTAAAAGGTGTTGACTTGGGCTCGTGTTTAATATCAAAGGGTGATTGGGCTAGTTTGTTTATCTTGGGCCACAGGTTAAATAAAAAGGGTTTTGAACTAGGTTAATTTTCAAACTTAATGACCGTTAGTCCTTAAGTAATGAAGGACTAACGGTGTAATTGATTTTAGGGCTCTTTGTGAAAATGATTTAACATTAAGGGCTTTTTGGTAATTTCCAAGGGTTTGTCTTCAAGAGTTAACCAAGTTTGACTATGGTTGACTTTTGTTGACCCTTTTGCTGATAAACATCCGGCTCTTGTGTACTCTTTCCGTCTCGTGTTTGTTTTTGCCAGGTTTTTGGCTCTTTTCTTGTGATTTTTGCAATATTCGTACCTACACATCACAAATGACAAAATACACAATATACAAGCATAATTTGCATAATTTTATCTTTTTAGGTTCATTTTTGATATAAAACGGATATGTGATTTCTCACATATCACTTCTACAATTCAAGTTACAAGAAGTTTAGACTTTGGTAGAGTTACCTAATGGAAAAAAGGGCTATTGGGACTAAATGGGTTTTCAGGAATAAAAATGATGAAAGAGGAATTGTGATAAGAAATAAAGCAAGATTGGTTGCTCAAGATTACACACAAGAAGAAGGGATTGACTATGATGAATTCTTTGCCCCTGTTGCAAGAATTGAAGCAATTAGGCTATTTTTAGGTTATGCTTCATTAAAGATTTTGTGGTGTATCAAATGGATGTAAAAAGTACTTTTCTTTATGGGAAGATTAAAGAAGAGGTTTATGTATGTCAACCACCAGGATTTAAAGATCCAGACTTTCCTGATAAAGTACACAAGGTTGAAAAGGCACTGTATGGACTACATCAAGCTCCTAGAGCTTGGTATGAAACCTTGTCAACATATCTGTTGGACAATGAGTTTCAAAAAGGGAAAATTGACAAAACCTTATTCATCAAAAGGTACAAAGGTGATATTTTGCTGGTAAAAGTTTATGTGGATGATACCATCTTTGGTTCAATAAAGAAGGAGCTATGCAATGCATTTGAAAAGTTGATGCATGAGAAATTTTAGATGAGTTCTATCGGAGAACTTACATTCTTCTTAGGATTACAAGTACAGTAGAAGAAGGATGGCATATTTATTAGTCAAGATAAATATGTTGATGAAATTTTAAAGAAATTTGGGTTTACAGAAGTCAAGACTGCAAGCACACCAATAGAAACTCCAAAGCCTTTGCTTAAGGATGAAGATGGTGAAGAAGTGGATGTTCATTTGTATAGGTCAATGATTGGTTCATTGATTTATCTTACATCTTCAAGACCTGACATTATGTTTGCATTGTGTGCATGTGCTAGATACCAAGTTAATCCAAAGGTTTCACACAATCATGTTGTGAAAAGGATTTTTAGGTACTTAAAATGTCAACCAAAATTAGGCCTTTGGTATCCAAAAAATTCTCCTTTTGATTTGGTAGCATACACTGATAGTGATTATGCTGGAGCAAGCTTGGATAGAAAATCTACAACATGAGGTTGTCAATTTCTTGGATGTAGATTAATATCATGACAGTGCAAGAAACAGACAGTAGTTGCTAATTCCATAACACAAGCTGAATATGTGGCTGCTTCAAGTTGCTGTGGATAAGTGCTTTGGATTTAGAATCAACTACTTAATTATTGGTACAATTTTATGCATACCAAGATCTTTTTTGATAATAACAATACTATTTGCATAATTAAAAATCCTGTTTTTCATTCAAAAACAAAGCATATAGAGATTAGACATCATTTTATTAGAGATTGCAATGATAAGAAATTGATTCAAATGGTTAAAATCCATACTGACAAGAATGTTGCAGATCTGCTTACAAAAGCCTTTGATGTAAGTAGGTTTCAATATTTGCTTTATGATTTTGTAGAGTTTTGTATAAATTAGTATTGTTATTCATATCATAAAAAAAATTTGCTGTTAAGTATAATTAGTGCTACTAGTTATACTTAATACTGCTAACTTAATACTGTTAGTTATACTTAATACTGCTGGTATAATTAATACTGTGAGAATTGAGAGAGTTGGTGAGAATAAAAACAGAAAGAGAGATGTGTGGAATAAAAACAGAGAGAGTGATTTGGTGAGAAAAAGAATTGAGAGATGTGGTGAGTTGAAAAACAGAAAGAGAGCTAAGTAAAAATAGAAAGAGAGAAAAGTGAGCAAAAAGAATTGAGAGAAAACAAAAACAGACAGAGAGAATTGTGAGTAAAAAGAATTAAGAGAAATCAAAAACAGACAGAGAGTTTTTGTGAGCCAAAATGTTAATTTGATGATGGAAAAGTTGTTTGGAATGGAATTGGAGTTAATACTGGTGACTCAAGGTTAATGCTGCTAGGCATAAACTTACTACTACTGGTGAAAGTTAATGCTGCTAGGCATAAACTTACTACTGCTGGTGAAAGTTAATGTTGCTAGGCATAAACTTACTACTGCTGGTAAAAGTTAATACTGCTAGGCATAAACTTACGACTGCTGAGTTACTACTACTAGGTTAATGTTGTTGAGGGTATTTTCATAAATACTTTGATTAAGGGTTTCAATATTTCGTTTAATCATATACTCTCTAATCACAAACCCTAACTCAATTTCATCATTCATCATCAAAACCCAACACAATGACGATCCTAAAAAATTTTGATACTCATAACATGGTTGCATTTTTGTCTAAACCCGCTGAAAGTGAAGGGTTTAAGCAAATTGTTGATTTTCTAAATGCAAACCCTATCAAGTATGCACTAACGATCAATCCCACTATCTATGCTTAGTGTATTAAACAATTCTGGGCTACTGTCAAGGAAAAAACTATCAATGAGGAAGTACAGTTACAAGCCCTAGTGGATTGAAAGAAGATCATCATTACTGAGTCGACTTTAAGAAGAGATCTTCAACTAAAAGATGCTGAAGGTATGGATTGTTTGCCAAATGCTACCATTTTTGTAGAACATAAAAGGATGAGATATGAGAAAATTTCATAAAGGTTAACTTTCTATAAAGCATTATTCTCCCCACAATGGAAATTCCTTATTTATATTGTTTTATAATGCTTAAGTGCCAAGACTACTGCATGGAATGAGTTAAGTAGCACTATGAATTCTGCAATTATTTGTTTAGCTACAAACCAAAATTTCAACTTTTCAAAGTACATATTTGAAAGTATGGTGAAGAATTTGGATAATGTGAACAAATTTTTGATGTATCCAAGGTTTGTGCAAGTCTTTTTGGACCAACAAGTTGGTGAGATGTCAACTCACAACAGGATTTATGTCACACCTTCTCACACTAAGAAGATTTTTAGAAAAATGAGAAGGGTAGGAAAAGGCTTTTCTAGAAGGGAAACACCATTATTTCAAACAATGGTGGTTCAAGATCAAGCTGACATGGGTGAAGGTTCAGCAATACCAACTGATCCCCATCACACACCCACCATTAGTCAACCATCAACATCACAACCTAAAATGAAACAAAGACCTAGGAAGTGGTCCTACAAACAATGTTGCAGATGAGGCTGTCAATGAGGAGATGGATGACAGTTTGAAAAGGGCTGCCACTATGCTACTAGCTTAGATGCAGAGCAGGATAGGGGTAACATCAATAAGACCCGATCTAAGGCAATACCTAATGAACCAATTTCCCCAGGAACTAGTTCAGGTGGTGGTCCCAGGCATCAAGACACCATGAGGGATAACATTGCTCAGACTAGGTCTGAGAATGTATCTAAAACTTCCAATGACCCACTGCTCGTAAGAGGTAACATACTTCAAAGTGGTGAGGATAGTCTGAAACTTAAGCAATTGATGGAATTTTGTACCAAATTGCAACAAAGAGTTCTTGACCTGGAGAACACAAAGACTGTTCAATCTCAAGAGATTACAAGTTTGAAACTGAGAGTCAAGAAGTTAGAGAATAAAGGAGGGTCAAGAACTCACAAGCTCAAAATATTATACAAAGTTCGTTTATCAAGAAGGGTTGAATCCTCTGATGAAGCTAGTTTGGGTGACCAGGAGGATGCATCCAAACAGTGGAGGAAAATTGATGACACTGATAAATATGTAGAGATTACATTGGTTGATGAAACTCAGGGGAGGTATGGTGATGATCTAATGTTTGATACAGGTGTTCTTGATGATGAAAAAGTGTTTACATGACAGGATATGGCTGAAAAAGAGATTAATGTGGCTGAAAAGGAAGTTAGTACTGCTGATCCAGTTACTACTGCTGGTGAAGTAGTTACTACTGCTGGTGAAGTAGTTACTACTGCCAGTGTTGAGGTTAGTACTGCCAGCCCAACTGAAGCTACAATTGCTGATGAATTGACTCTTGCTCAGACTTTAATAGAGATTAGAAGTGCAAAACCTAAAATCAAAAGGGTTGTGATAGGAGAGCAGAGTGAATCTACAACAAGAGCAAAACCTCAACAACTACTATCAAAAGATAAAGGTAAAGGTATCATGGAAGAGCCTCAAAAACCAACAAAGAGAAAAGATCAAATTAGGCTTGATGAAGAACTTGCTTTCAGACTACAAGCTGAAGAAGAAGAAGAAGCAAGACTTGCAAGAGAAAAAAGCTGAAAAAGAACAAGAAGCCAATGTTGCCTTAATTGAAGAATGGAATGATATTCAGGCAAAAATTGAGGCTGATCAGTTATTAGCTAAAAGATTGCAAGCAAGAGAACAAGAAGAGTTGACTATTGAAGAAAGGTCTATATTATTTCAACAACTCTTAGAGAAAAGAAGTAAATACTTTGCAGCAAAAAGGGCAGAAGAAAAGAGGAACAAACCACCAACCAAAGCTCAACAAAAGAGTATCATGTGTACTTATCTGAAAAACATGAAAGGATGGAAGCCCAAAGATTTGAAGAGCAAGTCATTTGCAAATATTCAAGAATTATTTGACAAAGCAATGAAAATGGTGAATACATTTGTTGACTTCAGAACTGAGTTGGTAGAAGAGAGCAGTTCTAAGAGAGCAGGAGATGAGCTAGAACAAGAAAGTATTAAAAAGCAGAAGGTGGATGAGGATACAGAGACAGCAGAGCTTCAAAGTCTAATGCAAGTCATTCCATATGAAGAAGAGGTAGCAATTGATGCTACTCCTTTAGCTACTAAGCCTCCAACTATTATTGACTGGAAGATCCATAAAGAAGGAAAGATTAGCTACTATCAAATAATAAGAGCTGATGGAAGTTTAAAGATGTATAGGATCTTTAGTCAAATGCTTAAAAGTTTTGATAGGAAAGATTTAGAAGACTTGTACAAGCTGGTAAAAGCTAAATATGGATCAACAAGACCAATGGAAGATTTGGATTTGATTTTATATGGAGATTTGAAGACAATGTTTGATCCACATGTTGAAGATCAAGTATGGAAGAATCAACATGATTACAGAGTATTGGATTGGAAGTTATATGATTCCTGTGGAGTTTATTCATTGATGATGCAACATGTGTACATTCATATGCTGGTTGAAAAGAGATATCCCCTTACACCTGCTACAATCACAGATATGCTGAATAGGAAGCTGCAAGCTGATCATTGGAATAAAATGTTTTATCAGCTTTTTAAGCTCATCACAAAATAGCTCAAGAATTAATAAAGTGTTTGAAAGCATCCTCCTGGTGATTAATGAAGCTTTTAATGAAGAAACTTGATGATTTTGGAGATAGATATCAAGTTTAGGGGAGGATTGTTGGGATTAAAAGACTTCTTGATGATCTTAGAGTTACTGCTAATAAGGTTTGTGTTACTGCTGCTAAGTAAAATTTAGTGTTGTTTAGTAATCTTAATGAAAAATACACTAAGTAGTTAGTACTGCTAGTGTAACTTAGTTACTACTGCTAGTATAACTTAGTACTGCTAGAGTAAAGTTAGTACTGCTGGTGAAGATTGAAGAAAATATTCTAATTCTTAAGAATATATTGTAAATCGACTAGGACTCCTTGGTGTATAAAAGGAGGTCCTAGGGTATAGAGTTTGATATACACATCTAATCTTTTTGTTTTGATATCGTTTAGGTTCAAGGTTTTGTAACCCTAATACTAGTAAGAGTATTCGTATTAATATATTGAAGCTTTGTTTGTTAATCTGTGTGTTCATTAGAATTACTGTTCTATTACATATTCTTCTTATTGATCAAAGATTAGATTTCGCATAATCTTTGATATATTTTACAAAGTTTCTACCATAGTTGTGTAGGATTTATCTTGCATAACTAAACCTTACACAAGCTAAGGAATTCAAGATCTATTCAAGTGGGATCAACATTCTTTGCCATCGAGTTCAACCGTAGGAGAAGGAGAGGACAAATAACCATCAATATGTCCCATGAGTTTTTGATAAGAGATGAGAGGCAGGATTTGATTTTTCCATAGAAGATAGTTTGTAGAAGAGAGTTTAATGGTTAACATGTGAAGAATGGTGGAGAGGGGAAGAGAAGGTTGTTCATCGCCGGCGGCCATGGAGAGATTAGAGGAAGACCGACGTGAATTAGGGAGAGAAATCAGGAAATGATCGGTTGACTTGATACCATATGAGAATAATTATAATCTCTGAATGATTAGCATGTATCATTAACAAAATATATATATAGAGAGATACATTAGGGTTACAACCAAGTAATAAGGCCTTAATGGGCCACTAATAACAAGACTAATAACAGGCCCTAAACTAAATCATAATTTACAATCTGTAGATGATATATCGCCAAAAAATATGAAATCAACTAAATATTGGAAGGGCACCGAAGAATGCTGAAATATATTGTTTACGCGTTCTTCTTTTATCTTTTCATATCGCTCTTTCTATTTCGCTTGAACTATAAAAATTTTAATTTTTTTTAATGTTGATCGAATTGGATTTTTTTATGTTTTTTTTATTTCGGGTACTTTAATTGAAGTGTTTGTTTGTTAATATTGATTTTGTATACTTTAAGTTATATTACATTTCATTTCTTAAATTTGCAACCGAAACATCACATTATTCTTTTATAACTCCTTTAATATATCCCTCGCAAATTTTATGCATTATAACCTTGACACTAAAAATAATGTTTATTAATTTACTCAATTAATGAGAAAACGTTCATCGGACAGGTAGATGCCTGGTAAAAAGACTTTAAAAATCAAAAGAGAACAAGTAATTTAAGACATAAAAAGTAGCATTTATGTGAGTTTTCTTTCCAAGGTTAGTGATAGTTTATCGACACTTCTCGACATTTTAGGCTGCCAACTATGGCTCGGTCGACCGACTCGGTCGACGTCGGTCGTTGTCGGTCGCCGCCATAGTGGCAGGTCGGTCGCGGTGTCGGTCGCCGGGGATTTATTTCGAATTTTGTCACCTGCACGACAATGGTCGTGTATGAAAAAGCAACGAAAAACCTGCCCAAATTTGGTTTAATATAAAAAAACTTTTTAATTTTTAAAATTTAAATAATTTAACACTATAAATACCCACTCATTTTATCATTTTCATCACACATTCAAACAACAATTCAAAATACCTTTCTCCATTAAAAAACTCACCATGTTTAGCAAAAAGAAAACTCCTAAATCAAAAACTCCAAATTCCTGACTTCAACCAAGTGCTCCGCATTTAACACCGGATCTGAATTTTTAATTATCCGGTGTTTCACCACCCGTCCGTTCTCGATCTCCTGGTTTTGCATATAATACACAATTACCACAACCACCACAACATAATAACATGTTTTATCAAAATCGTCCATTCCATCCTCCGTATAACAACCAAAATGCTTTTTACCACTCACCAACCGGGTTGTATCGTCCTACTATGGAATCATCGACGTCTTCCCAACCAAATCAACCTTATTCTCCAATTAATCCTACCAATCTTGATATGAATTTTGAGGAGTTAATTTTTAGTCAAGACTATAACTATAGCTAAGATTATTCTATGGGTCATGGTTGCGGGTCACGGTTCAGCGCACGGTTCGGCTCACGGTTCAGTTCCAGTTCACGACGACGAAGACGACTCTCCTGTCAAAGAGGTATCAACCGTCAAACCTAAGAAAACCTCGAGACGTGCAGCAAGGGCCAAGAAGGATGAGCCCAATGAGCCGCCAAAAGATTGGACAATGGCAGAAGAGACCGCGTTGTGCCAATTGGTGTGATGTGTCAGAAAATAATATTGAAGGAAACAATATGAAGACTAAGGAGTTTTGGGATGCTTTTATTACGTACTTTAAAAAGAAACTGATTCATCAAGAGGTTATGACTCGATCGTTAGCAAATGGAAAAAGAGGGTTCACTCTAGAATTGGTACTTTTTGCGCCATCATCGATAATGTTGAAGCAAATCACGAAAGTGGTACAAATGACCTCGATGTGTACCATAAAGCTTGTGCAAAATACAAAATGATGTACAAGAGTGACTTTACGTTGGAGCATTGTTACAACGTTTTGAATTATCACCCAGGTGGGAAAGACGTTGAGATGCCTTATTTTTGCAAAACTCATGGGCGAAAAAAGTCCAAGACTTCTGAAACCACTTCGGGGTCAGCATCTGGTGGTCTTAATGTGAACGAGGAAGCGGATGAGGCTGTGGAAGAGACTCAAGAATTCCGAACAATGAGTCGTGACCGAGCAAAGGCCAAGAAGAAAGCAGTCGATTCCTCTCATGGGGGATCTTCTTCACTCGTTGATTTGGTAGCCAACAAGTTCTTCAACATTAAAAAAATGGGGAAAGAAGGATGAGCAACAACAGTCTTATATAGAGTTCAAGAATCGGGAGTTGAATATCCGGGAGGCCGAGGCTCGAGAAATTGCACAGCTGAAAAGAGAGAAACTAGAAATTCAGCGTCGAACACTTGAATTAGCCGAAAGGGAGAAACGGGACAGAGACGTCTTATTCTATAATTCACTAAACGACCCGACCTTGCCCCCGATACAACAACAGAAGTTGCTCGAGATGAAGCTGAAAATCAAGGAGCGATATAACTTAGATTATTAGTTTAAGTTATCTGAATAATTATGTTTTAATTTTTATTGTCATGTTTTTATGTTATTTGAATAATTATGTATTGTTTTTTAATTTATTATGTATTGTTTTTATTTTAGTAAATGAAATTTATGTAATGTTTTTTATTATTAATGAAATTTAAATTTGATGTTAAATAAATTAAAAAAATAATAAGGTCGAGTTATAGTGGCAAAAGGTCGCATGTAGGTCATCGGAGAGAGAAAGCTGATGTGGCGCCGGAAAATGCACGTCGGGACCTTTATCCATAGTTGGCAGCCTTAATGACCTTTTAGCGACCGTTTGATGCATACATTGCAAGTTTTTTTTAGCAATATCTTCATGGTTCATATTATATCGAGTGGGATTTTTAAAGAAAAAAAATCTCAAATTAGTAAAAAAAATATCACATTTGCAAATTGATGGCTATTGTAACTAGGGGTGTGAAAAACACAACCCGACCTGATTAAGGGTAGGGTTACTCGGTTCAAAAAATTATTTGAGTTTTCCAGGTAAACCCGAATATTAAATTAGGTCGGGTATCGGGTTGAAAATGTTTGGCTAACTCGGGTTCGGGTCGATTTGATTGACCCGAATAAAGAATTTTTTAGTTTTTTAAATATATTTTTATAAATTTTCTATTTAAACGAGTACAAATAGGTAATTTTGTTATATTTTACTCATACTCGAGTTGACCCGAACCCGAATAGACCCGACCCGCGTTGACCCGACCTGAGTTGACTCAAACCCGATCAACCAGACCCGACTTAACACCCCTAATTGTAACAAATCCGAAAAATAATCAAATAAGCAGTCATAAATATCCAAACATGCAAAATTGCTTATCTGCGTAAAAATAAGTGATAAGCAGTTAAATAAGTAATAACAAACACCCTCCGAGTCTATCATAATCTCGATCTAACTTCTAGGTTTCAACCTAACATCAAGCACCAGATCCAATTCCATTAATAATATAAAATGCTGAAATTGTGTATCAAGACAAATTATTTCAAAATTTTGCAAAATAAGTTTGCATTAACATGACACAACAGAAACTGGAGCAATGTCGATATTAAGTAGACCGTCAAGCTTTTGTTTCTTTAAGACCACAGACTGCATAACTGAGTTGTTCCAGATTTGAAATATTCATTTATCCGTTTGTGGTTATCCCTGAAAATGAAAACGCCAAATCTCATAAGGGTTCTATCAAATATAGTTGTATAGCTTCATAAGTTAAGACAGCTAACAAGTTGAATTATGTGATTAAGTCGAGCATGAAAGAAACAAAAAATATCAATTTAGTATTATCAGTGGTATGGAAATGAAGAGCTTCAGAGTTCAGAAGTCAAAATTTTGAGCCATTGAGAACAGTCGTCAAATTGCAAATGAAAAGCTTTGTCATAGCTATAGGAATGCACACTTTTGCGGTAATCTAGAGGTGACAAAAGGGTCGGGTTGATTATAGGTCCAAATGGTTCAAATACATAAAAACAAAGGAAAGTACTAGTAGCTTTTAAGACTTAAGTATAGGGTCATATCAAGATAGGTTGGGCCGGGCCACAAACACTTTAATGTCTTTTCTTTTTTGAATTTATATATAGTTAATGACTTAGGGGTGTTTCTTTTCTTTTTAGTGGGAAAGAAAAGTGGACCCAAACCCTTAATGCCTCTTAATTGGGAGAGGCATTAAAACTATGCTCTCCCCTTTAAGAGGCTAATTAAGACCCATATATCCTCCCACTTAATTTAGTAAACACCCCTTTAGTTGAGCTGAGTAACGGAAATTACAAGAGCGAAACCGATTTAGATAGTTAATGTGTATTTTTGACTTGTTTTGACCCGACCTGACCCGGTCCGAACCGAGAAAAACCGAAAACCTTAATAATATATTAACCAAACCGAATTAGGTCGGTGCGGTTCGGTTTTCGGTTGATTTTGCTCAGCCCTTGTCTTGATGTGTTAATCGTCATTACAAAAATTACGTTATTACCAAAAAAATAAACTTTTCAAACGAAGATTTGGACCATTCTTAACCAGTTTGACTCGTTCAACCCATTATGTATTTAGCTTTCTTTGAATTCACTCATTTGACCCATTAGAGACGGTGTAACCCAAAAGACCGAATTACACCAAAATGAAATAATACCTCCAGCATTAAGCCTTTGCGTGTCCGGAACAGCAACCACCACAATGGTGGTGGTGATGTTGGGGTTGAGGTTGCGGCTTTCCCTTCAATTGTTTCCTCATATCGTATGCATCTTCTCCATCCGCATAATATTTGGCCTCCATGTCATGGATCTGGTAACCTAGTGTCTCCGTGTACAAATTAAATGCTGCCCTGTTACTCTTCCTTATGTGCAGTGATACATACTCGGCACCAAACACCTGATAGCAAAAACAGTCCAATTTACTCCTGGAATAAGAAGGAAGGAACACTATATTGACAAAAGTACAATTGTGTTAACACAATAACACCTTAAGAGGAACGATCTAATGTTAAAACCCTGATATATTTATAATGTTTTATACCCAAAATCTCACAAGTATTCAAGCTTTAAACGTGTTGACATATGTAGAATGAACTAAGTGTACGATATAAGCAAAGCATGACCAGTTCACTTATACCCATATACTGGAAACTAATTATTTGATAAAATGAAACTCACATAATCAGTTTAGGGGTGTGTTTAGATAAGCTTATTTCAACAGCTTAACATTTCTAGATAAATAATTTATGAGCTCTGGAATTTTCTGTTTGGATTAGCTTATGGAGTACCAAAACGCATGAAAATTGTAGAATGAAAAAATAGTACACCTTTATAAACACGTAGAAGAAGATCAATGACGATAGCATAAGTTGTAAATAAGCTAATGGAAAATGATTGGGAAGCCTAAAAAATGAGACTAATTATGTGCCTAATAGATGTGGTAATAAATTATTGGTTTGTGAAGAAGCGGGTCCTCATGCTATCCCCAACACGATGCTGACACATAGATTTATGCATATAATTAGGTACACCGGTTAGGCAACTTAATCAATGCTCTAAGCTAATATGGCGTTTGGCTAAAGATATTACCCAAACATTTAATAACAAGTGCACTTAACCAAACAACCCCCTAAGAGGGTGGGCAAAGGCTTGTGAAGTAGAGCTTACTCGTATAAAATAGCAAGCTTAAGTTCTTTCGTGGTCTCTAAACTCTCTTTTTTTAATTGTGTTTTGTTAACACAGTAACCTTATAACCAAACCTAAACACCGGTAAAGACCTAACCTGTTTTTGTGCAATAGCATCATATGTTATCGAATGAAAACGTAGTCTCTCACGATAAAAAAACACATTCTAGAATAGTTCTTTGATTATAATGTAAACTAACCAGCAAGAACAACACATTCAGAACTAGAATGGAAATAGTGGCAATGTTCTGAATAAGCTCAAATATGTAGATAAGGGGTTGTTTGGCTAGTTTACTTTCTAGGCTTACGGGCTTATTGAAATTCGGGTTAGCGGATAAGCTCACTTAGCTTTTTAACAATTTATGAACTTGACGTTGTCTTGACCTTATATGGCTTTGCCATAAAGGTCAAATAAATAGATGTATAACCTTTCATAAGTGCATACCAGCTTTTCCATATATCCAACAAGCCGCAGTGCCAAATAATAACCTTAAGCTAACACACAACACCTTATGAACTCAGTAACCTTATGTCCTTATGAAACTCTGGAACATAACTACTAATTAAACAGACAGAAATACAATCCAAACAAATCAAGATTGAGTTTCTTTTCATGAAACAAAAAGCTTCCGGCTCTTAGAACCTTTAAAATGCTTCATGCCAAACAGACCGATACAAGCTAGAAACCAGAACTGCCAATCTGCAACCCAGTTTCAAGAATCAGCTTCATCGTTTAGGTAGATTTAAGATTCACATGTCAAGTGGACACAAGATCTTATTTAGAACACAAAACAAAACATTCGTGTAATGTTTTACCTCGAATAATGAATGCATCGTGATTGGAATATACATTAATTAGTACAATACTCGATCATTACTCAGTATCATATCAATAGTGGATATAACGTTTCTGGTTAAGGAAATTTGAGGACAAGCCTTATGGCAAGCAGAAGTCTTTGTTGTGATCTTTTCCCATCAATCTGAAGCATGGCTGATAGGAAGTCCCTTGTTGGCTAAGCATTTTGAGAGATTTCCTTGTCGTCCCTCATCATCCATAGGTATAGCTTCTACACTAAGGTAGGTACCCACATCACCTAATCCAACTATGTATGTTGGGTTAGTTGCACCGTCTATGTATTCTCTAGTTCCGTTAGTGAATTGACGAACCCATTGGAACATGCAAAGAGAGGCACCATTAACGGCGAAGCCACATGCGCATAGTTCTCCTCCGGGAATGGCGTCCCCAACAATGTTAAATCCTTCTATTGAAGGAAGTGAATCATTATTAACTGGGGTATCTGTTTGGTCAACTTCAACTTCACTTACAAGAGTGGGAACAGGTACGCTAACAATATCGCCATTTGTTTCTTTACTTTCTGGTGTATGTGTTCCCCCGGGGCTTCTAATTTCAAAATAGCCTTTAAGAGAAAGAATTGACCATACTTTTCTTCTGAGGATCCCTCCTTGAGTAGAAGAATCTTTCCTTTCTTGAATTGACAATGCCAGGTCAAGACTGCCAACAACCTCACTCATTGTTGGCCTCTTGTTTCGATTACTAAGCAGACATCGAGCTGCAATGCGTGAGAATTCCTTCAAAGAACTCTTTGAGATGTGGTCCTCCAAATTAGGATCAGTAATTTGAGAAACTTTTCCTTGTTTAATACGGTCTTGAGCCCATACTGCTAAACCCTCATCCAGACTCTCATCCAAAGCAGGCCTACCACACAACACCTCAAGCAATACGACCCCAAAGGCATACACATCAGATTTTATTGTTAGTCTGCCTGTGTAGAAATAACTTGGATCCATATACCCAAAGGTGCCTTTGACTCCCGTGCTAACATGTGTAAGTGCCTCGTTTGTTGGTCCTATTTTAGCCAAACCAAAGTCAGCTATCTTAGCGGTATAATTTTGATCCAGCAAGATATTAGTTGTTTTAACGTCACGGTGTATAATCCCATGTTGTGTTCCAGTTCCTGTGTGTAGGTAGTCAAGTCCACGAGCAGCTCCTAAGCATATCTTGAGCCGTTGTGACCAAGTCAATGGTGTACCATTTTTGTGAAGATGATCCGAGAGGGTTCCATTATGCATATATTCATACACAAGAGCCATCTCTTTCCCATCGTTGCAAAAACCAATCAAAGAGACTAAGTTACAATGGCGAAACCTTGAAAGCATCTCAACTTCGACCCAAAACTGAGGTGCTCCTTGATTGGACAAGGAATGCAAACGTTTGATAGCATAGGTATGATTAGTTGTTCCATCCATGATCATTCCTTTGTACACCCTCCCGAATCCCCCACGGCCAATGCATCGTTTTTCTTCAAAGTTATTAGTTGCTAAACTGAGTTTATCAAATGTAAAGCAGAAGCATGGTTGCTCCACGGAAGGTGGGGTTCGAGTCTTTTGGTCTTTGGTAGTTGCAGTTAGATTCATCTTGAGTGGGGCCTCTCACTTCAGCCTTTTCCTGCAATGCATAATCCAGTTGACTTTAAAAAAATTATACTATATGATGTTTTTTACAATTGTTCAGCTCTTACATGTTAACCTAGGAGACCAGGATTAGTTATTACTGACTTTAGAAATAAACTTTTTGAAAGCAGATAAGAATTTTAACAAGCAGTCGTAAACATTCCCTCATTTACAATTTCAAACTACCTTATGATAATTTCAGTTTTCAAAATAATATGAATGAAATACTAATACTAAGATCAAATTAATATTTCGGTCAGTCTCTTGGGTATCCATGGTTTCAACCTTTTGGCCAACTAATCTATGGAGATTGAACTTACCGCTGCACAGTCTCAAACAATGTAAACGCGCTCCTATTCACGAGGTTGACATGACCACTTAAGGGTTGTTTGAATTTCGTGGAATAAACTTACTTGTGTAGACATGATCAACAAACATTTGAATTTCGCGGAATATGCTAAGTTTTGCTGACGAGTCAAGGGTATTTTCGTAACCATGTTTATCATTTATATAAAAGAATCACAAACAATTTTACATAAAACTATGGAATTTACACCATTTGGTTCTTGATCATCAAAAGATAAACAAATTGAAACAAAAGTTGACTGGAAGATGACGTACCAAATTATGGAAGACTTATGAATTTGACAGATCCATCAATGAAACAAAGCAGTTTACTCCAGATGATATATATTGATTGTGTCTTTGACTTATATTACTATAAAGTCAACAAGGACTCATAGTCAACAGAGGGGGTGTTTACACTCTTTATCAAATTAAGTGGTTAAATATATCTCTTTTATAACTCATTAGTCAACAGATGGGGTGTTTACACTCTTTATCAAATTAAGTGGTTAAATATCTCTCTTTTAATTAGCCTCTTATAAAAGAGAAAGAAGCTTTAACGCCTCTCCCAATTAAGAGAAATTAAAATCTTGAGCCTATATTTCTTCCCAATGAAAGTAAACTCCCCCTTTGTGTTCCCACGTATATAAGCACTATATCAAACATTTTTCACAAAATTAACTAATGAAATAGGCCAAGTTTTTTACTATCTCCATCTAAAAATTATTGTCATCAGACAAAAACACATTTTTAAAAATATATATTTATTAGTGCTTTGATTTTTGCAAAAGTAAAAAGGCCAAAACACATTTTTGTACCTTTTGATAAAAGAGGAGTTTTTCGGATCCAACCCTGCTTACAGTGATCTTGAGAATAGTATATAGAATTGGAGAATCAGCAGCCATTCATCTTCATTAAGAACTTGGAAGTCTAAAGAGGTGTTTGAATTGCTTCTTTCGAATTGCTTTTTTTTTATAAACAAGATGTACCAGACAATAATCATATAAGCAGTTATAAGTATCCAAACATGCAAAATTGCTTATCTGCGTAAAAATAAGTGATAAGCAGTTAAACAAGTAATCACAAACATCATCTCGATCTAACTTCTAGGTTTTGACCTAACATCAAGCACCAGATCCAATTCCATTAATAATATGTAATGCTGAAATTATGTAAGACAAATTATTTCAAAATTTCACAAAATTAGTTTGCATTAACTTGACACAACAGGAAATTGGAATAATGTCTATATTGAGTAGACCGTCTAGCTTCTGTTTCTTTAAGACCACAGACTGCATCACTGAGTTGTTCCAGATTTGAAATATTCATTTATCCGTTTGTGGTCATTCCTGAAAATGATAAACACCAAATCTTATAAGGGTTCCATCAAGTTCAGTTGTATAGTTTCGAAATTTAGACAGCTAACAAGTTGAATTATGTGATTAAGTCAAGCACGAAAGAAACAAAAATATCAATTTAGTATCATCACTAGTATTGAAATGAATAGAGCTTCGGAGTTCATCAGAAGTCAAAATTTCGAGCCATTGAGAACAGTCGCCAAATTCTTCCAGGTACAAATGAAGAGCTTTGTCACAACTATGGGAATGCACACTTTTGCAGTTATAGATCAAAATGGTTCAAATAAATAGAACAAAGAAAATAGCTTCAAATAAATAAAACAAAGAAAATAGCTTGCAAGTACACGTTCATATCAAGACAGATTGGGCCAGGCCACAAACACTTTAATGTTTTCTTTTTTGAATTTATATATAGTTAATCTGTTAATCATCACAAAATTACTAAATTACCAAAAAAATAAACTTTTCAAAATAAGATCTGGACCATTCTTAACCAGTTTGACTCGTTCAACCCGTTCTGTATTTAGCTTTCTTTGAATTCACTCATTTGACCCATTAGAGACGGTGTAACCCAAATAGACGGAATTACACCAAAATGAAATAATATTGTCAGAGACTATTTATCATGCCTTAAATTATACCTCCATCATTAAGCCTTTGCGTGTCCGGAACAGCAACCACCACTATGGTGGTGGTGATGTTGGGGTTGAGGTTGCGGCTTTCCCTTCAACTGTTTCCTCATATCGTATGCATCTTATCCATCCGCATAATATTTAGTCTCCATGTCATGGATCTGGTAACCTAGTGTCTCCGTGTACAAATTAAATGCTGCCCTGTTACTCTTCCTTACGTGCAGTGATACATACTCAGCACCAAACACCTGATAGCAAAAACAATCCAATTTTCTCCCGCAATAAGAAGGTAGGAACACTATATTGACAAAAGTACTATTGTGTTAACACCTTAAGAGGAACAACCTGATGTTAAAACCCAGATATTTATAATGTTTTATACCCACAATCTAACAAGTAAATAAGCTTTGAACGTGTTGACATATGTAGGAATGAATTTAAGTTTTAAAAACCGTGTTGACTGCCCGCTGACCAACGTGTTGACCGGCGTTGACCAATTTTTTGGCCGCCTAGTGTAAAATCAAGGCGGCTGGTGGTTCATTTTGGCTATATGGTTCATCTTGATAGGTAATCTATTATTCTAAGCTCATGGTATAACCCAGACACCCCCAAAATTATATTAAATCAAAATGTTAGCAAAAAAAAAGTCATAATTTCACATATAGTTTAGTGAACATTCCCTAGCTATTCTAGCCCAGCTCTATCGTGTCTCGTATACTCCTAAACCAAACTCTATCATCAACCTATTGAGTCGAGTTATGTTATTTGTAGTTATATGTACATTTGAGCTAGTTTAGCCCCTGCACAAAAATATTTTAAATAATGCAAGCTCTTATGAAGCAACTAATATACCAAGTTTTTATAAAGTATGCATCTTTTTGCTATTTGATATCAACGTGAATCTTAAAAGTACTTCTTCAAATAGCCTAATTTGGTCGCAACCTAATAGCCAATTAAGTCATAAGTTCAAGCTTAACCTACTCACGAGTCACGACAAACAACATCAGATATATAAGACACCTATCGACCTGTTGCATCAAATATAATGAAAATAGGGACAACACATTCAGAACTTAATGAAAATAGGACCAAAATTCTAAATAAGCTCAAATATGTAAGGTCTGTTTGGTTTAAGACAGTCTCAAGATTTACGACCTTTATTGATCTTGGATAAGCTGATAAGCTCATATTTGTTAACAGTTTATCAACTTAAGTTTATGGCTTAGCCTTGAGCTAGGTTATAAAATCATAAAATGTTGAAAGTGAGCTTACCGGCCTTATCCAAATATCAATAGGCCTACGCTAGTAGGCCTGTAAAATACCTAAACCAAACAGACCCTTATCGAGATTTATGAGTTTGTCAGAAACCTTTTCCCCAATTTCTTTGTTGTCCCTCAATATGTTGTTTCTCAGTTAATCCACCATTAAAAGAACGATTATCAAACAAAAGCCAAATAAAAATCTATTCTAGGCGTTTTCGGCAGCAGCCATGAGTTTGGTAGCAAGACCTAACTTCCAATGAGTCATTAAAACAGCAAGTGATGTAATATAACCATGACACTAAGTTGTTTCTTCTACCATTTTTGCTAAAAATGTATCCAAGTACCCGACAAACTTCCTGACTTCCTGTCATAATATTCAGATTAACATTTGATAGGTTTCTGGGAGGCAAAAGAGGCATACTTGCATCAGTAGGAGGTCTTTTGTTGTTGCTTTGTGCATGCATACCATCGTTGTGGTTGTGAGGGTGAAAGTGTGTTTTTGGTGTGGGCACAAAAACGAGCTCAAAAAACATAACAAGCAAAGCTGGAGCTTATGAGGGCTCACCGCAAGATCTTATCTAACAGCCCTATACACAATGTAGAAATGTACATTTGACCTATTGGAGCCCCTACACATATATATCTGAAATTTCAATTACAGTAGGTGGTCAAATATAGTTTATACCTATTTTCAAGCAATTGGGTCTATATACCAAACTCGATCCAGTCTCGAATACACTCAACCAAAACTCAATTATCAGCCAATCAGCTCGAGTTCATGTTTAGCCAAAAATTCTCAAGCTCAAATTTTAAAGATAGGACCTAATGTTTTACTTCCCATTCACATATAAAGATAGGACCTCATATGAAACTGATTTAACCATACTAAAAAGCTTTAGCCTACGGAGTCACAAGTTCAAGCTTAACCTACTCACGAGTCCTGACAAACAACATCATATATAGAAAAACAGTGATCGCTAAAACCTAGTCGCCTACTACAAAAGCACACATTCTAGAATTGCATAACTAGTGAGCTTATAATAGTAGATAAACCAAAAAAAACAGCACATTCAGAACATAAGGATAATAGGTACAAATTTCTAAACAAGCTTAAGCATGTAAATAAAGGTACTTGGTTTAGAGTTTACAGTTCATAGGTTTACGGGCTTTGTTGCTTTTGGATAAGCCGATAAGCACCCTTTGCTAACACTTAGCAAACTTAAGCTTTATAGATTTTAAACCCGATAAGCTCCCTTACTATTCTAAGTGTTTGGCATAAAGATTTTTATTAGTTTATAATGTTGGATTCATTAAGAAGAACAACACATTCAGAACAAGTGAGAGAATAGGACCAAAAGTTCTCAACAAGCTCAAATATGTAAATAACGGGGCGTTAGGTTTGGGTACATAATAGGCTTATTGGCTAAACACAATCTGAATAAGCAAATAAGCCCACTTTCTAGCAATTTCTCAACTTAGCTTATGACTAAGTCATAAGCTCAAGTCAATAGAATCATAAAACGTTAAAAATGAGCTTATATGCTTATTCCAAATCAAAAAAACAACAGGCCTAACCTAAATCAAACAGACCCATATTGACATGCTTAAGGTTGTCAGGAGCTTCATACCCATTTTCTTTATTGTCCCCGAATAAGTTGTGCATCTGTTAATCTACCATTATAAGCTCGATTATCAACAACAATACTCAATCCCACCGAAGCAAGGTATGGGGAGGTGAGATGTAGATGGTCTACCACCCTACACGATGGGTAAGGAACTGCTTCAGAACGAAAGACCAACCAGTGTGCAAGCAAATAGACTTGATGTGTGGTGTGTGTGAAGATGTGTAAAAAGACAATGAGATAAAAGAAAAGCAATATAAAGCCATACTACAAAGCGAGCAAAAGAAATTTAAAACGACATACCGAGAAATAAACATGAGCAACACGCAAGCATATATATGGAAATAAGGCCAAGAGTGCAAATAAGATCGTATTCCAAAAAGGCAAAACATAGGAAGATTAATCAACAAAGAACAACACATGATATCAGAAAGAAATAAGGGCAAAGTTCTTAAAAAAGCTCAAATATGAACATAAAGGAGTGCTTTGCCTCCATCTTACTTTCTAAGCTCATCGGTTGGTCGAAATCCCGATAAACCGATAAACTTACTTTTTAATCATCTTATCAAATTAATCAATAAACTTATAACTTAGGGTGTTTGTTTCGGCTAATATAGCCGGCTTCTCGCTTATTTGGTTTTGGGTTTATGTTCCATAAGCTCACTCTTTGTGGCTTATTTTGAAAGTTTCCAGCCTATATAAGTTTATGTCATAATGAACTTATATAAGCCAAAAAGTTTCAAAAAAAGCCACGAAAAGTGAGCTTATGAAACATAAGCCCAAAACTAAATAAGTCATAAGCAGAGTATATAAGCCGAAACAAACAACCCTAAACAAGTCCACAAGGATTTTTCCCAAAACATATCATCCCCTAAGCCTATAGAATAAGCTAAACGAAACACACCTTTATATATTTACATATCTAAGCTTGTTCGAAACTATTCCCATATTTTCTTCCTTATTCCTAAAAGGGTCGTTCTCGGTTTATATAACCTAACCTGTTCCATAGTGGTTTGACCCAAACATATAACCTAAAAGGGTTGTTCTCGGTTTATATAACCTGTTCCTAAATGGGTTGTTCTCGGTTTATTTAAAATTAAGCTTATAATATAAAAACCGAAAGCAAATAAGCTCGTAAGCTCATAAATTGGTTTTAAAAGATCCGTTCAGACTTATGAGCTTATTTGATTTTGGAAAAGCTCGTAAGCTCATTTTTTCAGCTTATGAGCTTATTTCTTATAACTTATGGAAGAAGTCCATAAGCTATACTTGATAAGCTCATAAGCAAGAAAAAAAGGGCTTATGAGTTTTTCCGAAATCAAGTAAGCTCATAAGCCCGAAAGGGTTGTTTAAACCAATTTATGAACTTACGAGGTTATTTGCTTTCGGCTTATATATCATAAGCTTAGTTTTAAACTTGTGGCTTATATAAGTTTCTTATACTAAACCCCTATTTTATTCTTATTCTTAAAAGGGTTCTTCTCGGTTAATACAACAAACTCATAACCTAACCGAACCTGTTCCATAGCGTTTTGGAGTGCAGTCATAAGCTTATAATATCTAGCAAAAGCAAATAAGCACCCCTTTACGGGTGCTTGGATTAGCTTATTTTTCGGGCTTATGAGCGTACTTGCTTTTTGAAAAGCTCGTAAGCTCATTTTTTTCAGCTAATGAGATTATTTCTCATGACTTATGGAAGAAGTCCATAAGCTATACTTGATAAGCTCATACGGTAGAAAAATGGGCTTATGAGCTTTTCCAAAATCAAGGAAGCTTATAAGCTCACTTTTCTTCCTTATAAGTTTATGGGCTTATCGACCCATAGGTCAGAATTGTTTTGTTTGGTAAACTGATTCTTTATTAAGCTTATTAATAACCTGTAATAAAAGATAAAATATTACTAATGAAGCTATAAACTGTAACTCTCTAAGCGCGTGGTTAGTTGTACCTCTATCCTCTCAAACATAATGAGACCTCCTTTTGGTGGCACATGCGACATCTCGCACCACGTCAGACCTCATGGTGAGGTGAACGGGCTCATCATACCGATTGTTACGTACTATGAGCCCGTTCACGTCACCATGAGGACTGACGTGGCGCGAGATGTCGCCAAGGAGGTCTCATGTTTGAGAGATAGAGGTACAACTAACCACGCGCTTAGAGAGTTACAATTTATAGCTTCATTAGTAATATTTTATCTTTTATTACAGGTTATTAATAAGCTTAATAAAGAATCAGTGTACCAAACAATTCTGACGTATGGGGTCGATAAGCCCAAAAAATGAACTTACGAGCTTATTTGCTTTCGGACTTGTGGGCTTATATAAGTTTCTTAAACTAAACCCCTATTTTCTTCCTTATTCCTTAAAGGGTTATTCGTCGCGGTAAATATAACAAACAAACTGATAAGCTAACCTGTTCCATAGCGTTTTGAGCAGCAGCCATAAGCTTAGTAGCAAGACCGAGCTTCCTATGAGTCCTAAGCACAGCGAGTGAAGTAATATGACCATGACACTCAGTGGTTGACTCTTCATCCATTTTGGCTAGAACATATCCGACTATCTTGCCGCCGTAATCTTCGGCGACGTAGAGGAGGTGGGGCCAAGAGAGGATGTGGTAGAAATAGTATTTCATTTGGTAGTTTTCTGGAAGGCAGAAAAGGTTGCAGGCTTGCATTGAGAGGAGGTCGTCTACTGTTGCCTTGCGTATGCACACCATTTTTGGATGGTGATGGTGAATCTGTGTGTGTGTTTTTTTGGAAGAGAGAGGCTAGGGTTTTGACTTTGAATTTGGTGACGGAGAAGTGTGATACGTTGGGTATTTGGTTGATATTTACAACTTTGACCTAGAAACAGGAATTTTTTTTAACAGCAAAAATTATATAAAAAAACTCATCCTAGCAAGGAGCTAGTGGACATGCGTTGTTAGCGACTCAAAAAATTTCTCGGTTAAG